>NJDC01006146.1:109076-123488 GCA_002245475.1 Calephelis virginiensis
AATCTTGTGATATGATCATGATACCGCGATACAGCATATTACACTATCAATATTATCATGGTATCGTGATATTATTGATAATGTAATACTACCCTATCAGGTACAAATTACCTTATAGAAAAAGAGAGAGTGAGTCAGTTACCAATGTGACAATATCAAAGAGTAAAGTAACTGTCCATACAATATTTACGCGAGTAAGAGTCCAAAGCGTTGCTGTCATACCGGGTCGCTGTGAAATTTGTGAATTTTTTTTATTAATCTTACGATTAAAAAAGAAGGGAATTTACGTGCAAGTTTGGTATCTTGTATTGTAAGCGCATGTGACGTTACAAAATGTAACAATTCCAATAAATACACATTTCCCGAGGAAATATAATTTTGTTGTTGGAATTATTAGAACTTTGTTATGTCAGTTTTTTGCAATTAACCTGCCCCGAAAAGGAATTTTTATTTTTTACAACAACTTATTTATTTGTATTGTTTTTTAAACTTTTATTTTTTCCATTCAATCAGATTTAGCAAAGATGTCAAATAAAATAATAAATTGTTTGGTTCTAGGGCTTGACAAAGCGGTGACGTCGTAAATATCGATATTGGCTGTTTAGCCAAATTAAGTTACACAAAATACATTTCTACTTAAGGCTGAGATGCGCTTAGTATATGAATCTTTTTATGTATACTTAATTTAGTTGTTAAGTCTATAAATCATATTTCTTACAAAATTTCTTAACAGTTTCGATGTATTTATTGAAAATACTGAAAAACTCTTTTGCTTGATTTAATAGTTCTAAAACATTTAAAATCCAACTGCTAAACCCCTTAGGGCTTACAGTATTCTATTATGTAACTTAAATAATATTAATTTAAATTTCTGTTCTTATAGATTTCCAAGGAATTCTTATTAAGTCTATTTTATATAAATAATATACATGGATGGACTCCAAGTAAAAATGAACACATGAGAAATTACGCAAATAGTATTCACGACTACATTACAAGCTACCCTTTACTTCCAAGTCTTTTATTACAAATGTGGCACTTTCAAACGCACATAGAGTTGCGAAATTAGAGAAAAATAAATAATATTTTTAACTTTTAGACCAAGCTTTATGACCTCGTACAGCTATATTATTTTTTTTATATCATATGGTACAAAACAAACAGTTGGCGTTCCTGATGGAAAGGGACAACTATCACCTGTAGATGTCAAATTTGTTATTTTCCCCTTGTTAGTCTGGTGTTGAAGAATCATAGGCCGTTATCCTCCCTATCAAAAAGCTAGTATGAGGCGAGCATGATTTACATGGATCATTATCAACAAGATCACTGGTGGTAGAGTGATGTGCTTGCCCCGGTTGGAATTTCGAATTCAACCCTTATCTCTTTCAGCTGTTGTATCCATGCGATGTTCGGTTGCAACGGATTGGGCAGCTAGATTTGCACAATACGTCTAACAGTCTGGCCATAGGACAGCGATGCACCTATAAGATGCTTGGCGTTAATAGTCCGCGGTTGTCCTTAACTATTTTACGACTCGTATGCTGGTTGGCTGTCTCAAGCCATAAAAAATATACTTTGCTATATGTATGGCACGATGATATTTTACATTATTTTACTAATAATTATCCAACGCTTTTACCGGAGTATGACAATGAATAGCATTGCAGTAGTTTTAGAAAAAAGCTAAGATGGTGACTCAAAAACACGAGTATAACGTAGAAATCCATCACCTAGTAGTCACCATGGTAGTAATAAGTAAAGCCATTATTTGACGGAACACATTAATTAATTAGCTAGTTCTTTTAAATAAACATTTCATTTATCAATATCGTAAACGTAGGTACATGGCCTAATGACAACTCTTTTTTAACTCACACATAAAGAATTTACTCACACGTAGGTATATTATTTGGTCTCGTGTTTTAAGCAACTTTGTTTATCTATTTCATCCTAAATCTATGAAAAGAAGCCGAAGAGAACGATCGAAGCCTTATTTATAAAAAAAGAAGAACTATATGGCCAGAGACCTGTGTTTTTGTAACATAACATTTTGGTTCTATTTAAATTTTCGAAAACTGCAACTATAGTATTAATAATTTATACGTATGATTTTCGAAAATGTTATAAATAAAAACGCGGGAATGAAGCCGTTATTGTCTCATTATTCCACTATAGTAATTCTTTGTCGTCATAGTTTGATGATGAGAAATTAACCACGTTTAAACTTCAAGCACGTTATTAGATGGATAGTATGAAACTCAGTTTAAAAACTAATTTTGATCGAAAGCATTAAGCTGTATAAGTACTACCATCACAATACAATTATATTAGTATTAATTATTAAAGCTTAATGCGGTACAGCTTGTCAAAAAATCGTAGACAGAGTACCTAGTACATTTCACTGTTACCGATAAGTACTCAAATGAGTAGAAATTAATAGGAGCACCACTGCCGTACGTACGGTAGCAGCGTGCCATAAGAGAGCACTATTGACCTCTAAGTATATGGACATGAAATACCTACGAAAAAAGCCTGCCGTTGACTACTAAATACAGCTGCCATTTTGACATTATAAGGCTGTCCAGAAAAAATAGGGTATCGATATATCGATATCTATCTATTAGTGACGATTGATAGTTAAGTTTAGTTAAATAGATAATAATTATTATTTACCTACCGAATGAAATTGCAACTATGAACTTACTTAATTTATGCTACTCAATTGGCTTATACCTAAATAGGGAAATGTAATTAAACGAAAGAGAGAATATTTATTTACTTTTCGCGAGCATATTTTTTTTTACAGTGCGTGCCAGCAAATATTTTTATCCTTTATATAAGTTAACTCTTAATATTTATTACAAGATTCAATATAATTACAAAAAAATTGATCAGATTACATTCAAACCACATTCTTTATTTTTAAGTGAGCAGTTGAAAGAATTCTTATTAAGCTAGACTGTGATTGATATTTTCAGTGGCAATGGTATACATTATTATCTTGTCCATTTATTTTTTCTGGGAACGTAAAATAAAATAACGACAATTGTAATAGTACATCACTGTAAAATTGAACACTAAATATGGATTCTTGGCAAGCATTAGACCTGTCATGACGTCAATTTAAATCGATGCCAAAATGAGCATAGACAAAAATGTCGGTATCTCTTTCGGCATACATAATATCTCTGTGAGAAATATTGTTCTGTGCATAATATTAACATTTGGTAAAAAGAGACAAAGAGATGTTGTTCAGTTATATGTCGATTCCAACGGTATTAATACAAATTAAAAAAAAATTGCTATAGAACATTAGGCGTTCGATAAGGTCTGGCACAACGGCCTAATCTACAAGCTCTACAAAATGGGCGTGCCAGACGGACTAGTTCTCATCATACGAGACTACTTATCCAATCGCAAATTCAGATTTCATGTAGAAGGTACTCTTTCCAGCAGTAGGCCCCTAGAGGCTGGGGTGCCGCAGAGCTCGGTGCTCTCACCTTTTCTATACAGCCTGTACACGAACGACGTACTACGACCGCCGCGCATCCACGTAGCCCTTTTCGCGGACGACACGGCTCTATATACGTCTAGCCATAACGGACAATTCATAGGCAGAACTCTACGTAGTACGGCCACTCTCCTGGGCGACTGGTTCAGGAAGTGGCGTATAGAAGTAAACCCCGATAAAAGTGCAGCGGTGTACTTTAATCGGGGCACTAGGCCATTCGAACGGATGAGACCCTATCGCAATCCGGGTACCATCAAAATGTTCGATAGAGTAATTCCCTGGGAAAAATCAACAAAATACCTAGGGGTTATTCTAGACTATCAGATGTCGTTCAAATCGCACGTATCACGTGTAACTAACAAAGCTAAGTACGTACTTAGCCGCCTCTATTATTTAATTAACAAAGACAGTAAAATGTCACTTCGTAACAAGGTGACACTTTACAAAACGTGTGTCAGGCCAATCTTAGCTTATGCAAGTGTAGCCTTCGCACATATGTACCCGTCCCATCTTAAAAAGCTACAAGTAGTTCAAAATAGGTTCATGCGTACTGCCACCGGTTGTCCGTGGTACGTACGCAACGAGGACCTACATCGCGACCTAGATTTGCCTACAATAGCGCAGCATTTCAAAGAAGTATCGGAACGCTACTTTGAAATAACGGCTGCCCACCCCAACCCGGTGTTAGCACCCGCGTTTGACTACACACCGGCCACAAACGCGCCCGCCAAACTTAGGAGACCCCGTCACGTGTTATCGGATCCACCGGATCCAATAACCGCGGCAAACGCGAGCCTCCCTCCCAATCCCAACTGGAACACAAATTCACAAGACACTACACTACACCGTTGCCGCCAGTCTAGGTGACGAAGACCTCTCTTGCGCCCGGCGCCTAACGCCGAGCGACGAGCCGCTACTATTCCTCCACCTAGTCCACCCAGTAACCAGAACGCAGCACCAAGTCGAGGTACGGTCTCCCGGGAGACAATCGTTGTTGCTGGCGTTGTAGGGAACAGTCCAATCCATCTAAATAATGATTTCTCGGGCTGAGCACTCTGCTCGGCCCACAAAGCCCGGTGAAGTTGTAAAAACCGCGAGGTTGGCAACACATTAGTCATTCCAAAAAAATAAAATATAGAACATTGTTGCACTTCTTTATATATTCCTATTTCTATGGAGAGAACATCGAGTTACTTTGAAGATTCATCAGATTTTGATTCAAATAAATAAATAAAGATTACCTGTCGTTACAATCATTGTTAAGTACCTACATATACCTATTTATTTTACAACAGCTACGTAAAGTTTTAAAGTTTTCAATAAAAAATTTATTCGTATAATGATAAATATACATGTAATTTTACAATAAGTTGTATGTACTATTTGTTTGACATTTTAATGTAAGCAACATAAAATTACATGAGCGTCGTCGTCGATCTGTCATCACGAAAAAAAGAAATTGAAATGTTGTAATATGGTTGTAATATATGTGATGTGTTTATGCAATTCCTTTTTGGTTTTCCCTGATGGAATTATTTTATTAATGTATTTGCGAATGTATTTTGGTATTTCTTATTATTAGGTTCTTAAATGACTATCTGTCACTGGCAGCACTAAAGTATTGTTAAGCTTTGAAATTTTTTTCCATAAACATTAGCATAGTAGTCTGTGCCATAAACTTACTTTCCTCTGTGATTGAATCATTGACATGTTTATTCAAATTATTTGATCGTTTTGGCGCCATCGTGAATGAAGATGGTCGTAATATTTTCACAATTATTGGATTTAGTGTAAAATATGAGTAAAATTGGTTAATTTCGGTAATTATTTCATTTGTGCACTTTCACTGAACAAAATTAAACTAATTCCAGTTTAATTTTGTTCAGTGAAAGTGCACAAATGAAATAATCATGAAAAAATTAGTGTGTCATGAATTTCCTCGCTGCCGCCAAATCTCATAAACGAGCTTGTGTAATGAAACCACCGCTTTACTCAAGACCCAGACATGACTTTGTAAATAGTGACTAATGACTGAAATAAAGAATTAAATAAATAAATAAAGACATGAACAGAAAATATATAACAAGAAAAAGATTTATTAATACGAAAGACGTGGCTGTATGGACGCAGATCCTTTGCCTTTCATCGACTGGGATAAAATTAAAAAACAACAGGAGGTTGGCGGGAACGGTCGGAGGGGGAAGGCGCGCTTTTCAAGGGTTCCCCCCAATCTTTAAGCAAAAAATGTGTAATATAATGTAAAAATGTATCATTTGTAAATTAATTATAGTGTAAATATTACTTAGTTGTGTGTAAATGTGATTTAGTAAATAAACTATACTAGTGAAAGACTATTGTAGAGTTTTATCACGACAGAAGAGGCAGAGGCCTGAACAAGAAGGAAATTTGAAGACGAAACTAGAAAAAGACATGAAATATTAAGATATGGGTTTATTACATAATATAAGACTAGTATAAAATATAGAGGTAAAAAAAAGAATATTAAAAATACTTTTTGCACTGTCGTCGAAGTTTTGGCGCCAACATGAAAGAAGATGATTTTGGTGTTCAGAATTTTAGTTTTATAATTTGTGTGAAAATAATCGTAATTCAAGGATGTGACGTACTATAAAACAAATTAATGGAGACACATAATATGTAAACTTCAAGAAATTAAAACTAAAGACGTATTGAAGGACTCATAAGCTTTGTCTTAGTGAAGGAAATGACTTTTAAAAAGGGGAAGACAATATGTTAAGAAACTGAAGAAATGAATTTAAACTTTTAATATGAAAAATAATTTATTATTACGGAAGACGTGGCAGCATGGCCTAAAGGTCTTAGCCGGCCCCAGAAAGGGGCAAATTAACTTAAAAAAAATAATAAAAAACAACAACAATCAAATTATTTGTCGAATCGAGTTTTGGCGCCATCGTGAATGAAGATGGTCGCAATTTTTTCACAATTATTGATTTTAGTGTAAAATATGAGTACAATTGGTTAATTTAGGTGGGAATTAGATTGATTTTGTTCAGTGAAAGTGTACTAATGAAATAATCATGAAGAAATTAGTGTATCGTGAAATTCCTCGCTGCCGCCAAATCTCATAAACGAGCTTGTGTAAAGAAACCACCGCTTTACTCAAGACCCAGACAAGACTGTGTAAATAGTGACTAATGACTGAAATAAAGAATTAATTTGGAAGACATAAATTGAAAAAATATAACAAGAAAAAGATTTATTAATACGGAAGACGTGGCTGTATGGACACAGATCCTTTGCCTTTCCCCGACTGGGATGAAATTAAAAAAAAAAAATTATTTGTCGAATTGTTTTGGTGCTCACGATTATAATAATTACTTAAATCTTTGCCTTAAAAATACATTGTTAGAACAGCAGTTTATTGTGTTTTATTCATTTTCAAGGTTTAATTCTAAATTAGTGTCTACAAACGATATGTAACTTGAAAATAAACAAATTTTATAATTTCTTCAACAATCTATTTTTTGTGCTTATAAACCATGTCTGATAAACCAGTTGTAGCAAGTGGGAATCAGCCCATTGTTAAGATTGGGCACTACACATTGGGTGCAACACTTGGGGTTGGAACCTTTGGAAAAGTTAAGATTGGCGAACACCAGCTGACGAAGCACAAGGTCGCCGTAAAAATATTAAACAGGCAAAAAATTAAATCCCTGGATGTCGTTGGAAAAATAAGACGTGAAATCCAAAATCTTAAACTGTTTAGACATCCGCACATAATAAAATTATATCAGGTAAGGAACTAAAGAAATAGTTAAAAAGTTTATTCTTTTGTGATTAAAAACTTTAATCTGTAATACAGTCATTGAATTACCTAAAATTTGAATTTCCAAATGTTGAATCTACTGCAAGCTACATTTAAACACAGTCGGCAGATAGTAATATTTTAGGAGACTTTTGGTAAAAAAAATGAAGCATATAGTATAAATACTAATATTGCTAAAAAATATATTATGTACACATTTCTTTTTAATTACATACCTAACTAGTGTGTAACTGAAGATCTATATATATCTATAAGTTATTTTTTTATTAAAATTGATTTCGACATTAAAATAAATTGATGTAAATATTTATTTTCATTAATAACTTATATTAACATAATACAAAAACGAAAAAAAAAACTTACAAAACATCAAATTCAGTTTTGCATTTTTAAAAACATGAAGTGGCATTTTGTTGCTTTAATATGTATACATTCTAATGCTATAACTAGAAGAATGACTGTAATTAATAAATTTAATGATATATTTTAAATGTATTAATATACTGAATGTGTAAGATTTGGTTAATGTTTTCAACACATGTATACAAGAAAATATGTTGTATTGAACATAAAAAATAATTCTGTAAGGTAGTTTCACAATTTCTGTAAAACTTAAAGTATCTTTACTCTCATATTCCCAAAGAGTCAAGCACAACCAGGGCAACCTGGACTTGCAGGAGAAACTAAGTCCCACAATGTGCTAGGTCCCAAGCCTATGGCCAACTGCCAGGCAACATTGTTTAAATTTATATAATAGTTTATATATAAATTATCTTATAATAGCAAATATGTAAATTTACAGGTAATATCAACCCCAACTGACATATTCATGATCATGGAATATGTATCAGGTGGAGAGCTATTTGACTACATAGTTAAACGTGGAAAACTCCAAGAACATGAAGCCAGGCGCTTCTTTCAGCAGATAATATCTGGTGTTGACTATTGCCATAGACATATGATAGTTCACAGAGACCTTAAACCTGAAAACCTTTTGCTTGATCACAATATGCATGTAAAGATAGCGGATTTTGGATTGTCTAATATGATGATGGATGGTGAGTTTTTAAGGACTTCTTGTGGATCTCCAAATTACGCTGCTCCTGAGGTAATTAAATTGATATTCTTTTTTTTTTACTCCTACTAAATAACAAGTCATATATTGTTTTTGTAGCAGTAATAGATTACTTAAGCCTGGTTTCTATATTCTAGAAATGAGTTGTTTTGCTTACAAATGGCTGCTTTTTGTAGGAATTGTACAATTGCTAATTACAGTTGTTTGTTTTCAAAAGTTAATTCTCAACATTTTGTAGAACTATGACCAATGCTTTGTTACTTTTAGGCAAAGTACCAGTGGTGGTAAAACTATTTTTATTTGTAAAGATTTATACATTTTTAGGTAATATCAGGAAAACTGTATGCCGGACCAGAAGTTGATGTATGGTCTTGTGGAGTCATTCTATATGCTCTTCTGTGTGGAACTCTGCCTTTTGATGATGAACATGTTCCAACATTGTTCAGAAAGATTAAATCAGGAATTTTCCCTATCCCTGAATATTTGAATAAAACTGTTGTAAGTCTTCTTTGCAATATGTTACAAGTGGACCCCATGAAGCGTGCCACTATTGAAGATGTCAAGAAACATGACTGGTTCCAAAAAGATTTGCCCGAGTACTTATTCCCATCACCGGTAGAGCAGGTAATATTATTATATGTTTTTGAAGACCTATCTTGGACAGTACTATTGATACAAGCTAGATTGTCGATGAATGATGAAAGCAATTATTGTTGGCTTTTTCAAAATTAATGTACAACATTTCTTCAATGTTTAAAGGTTAAACATCTCTTTGCCTCATGCTGTGATTTTTTTAAATTAGTATTTATGGAAATCCATGATCAGTATCCATCCACATCACAGACTGTCTAGTGTAAATGTCGACAGTAACCTAAAGATATGAAAATATATTGTTGAATCATCCCCCAGTTTCTGAAACACTAATCAATTTTAATTTACGATTTATCTCTTCATAACACATGTTTATGATAAGATTGATTTAAAAGTCTAAAAACAAACTCACGTTAAACAGCTGGTTAGAATAATAAATCTTAGAATAACATTGAATAACGTTTTGGAAACTGGAGGTAGGTAAGTAATAATAAAAATTTGTTTACTACATACTATACATTATTATAGTATAATTTGTAATTTTTATTAATGTGAGAGGTCTTGAAACAAGCACATAGCTCTTAAGAGAAACCTGTGGCCTATAGATGATATAGATATAGACAGGTGTGGCACTGTCCTGAGGCCAGGTTGGAAAGGCTATCTTATTCTACCATCCAGATAGTGTTGCCAACCTTTCCAGAATATCTGGGACTTATCTTAAATGAACCAAATCAAATTTGTGCCCTTCGCTCTGTGCCAGACAAAGAGGCAGATGATATTTTCTACTTAAAGGACCCAGACCAGCACAGAGAAATGTTAGATTAGTCAATTTTGTAAACGGTAAATAAAATGTTATTGAGGTATTTGATATTAATATCAGGTCCAACTAGTTTTAAATCAGATCTAAGTTAACTACTTAAAAACTTTTGTAAGGGCTATGCCCAGCAGTAGTATTAAAGACAATATAAGCTCAAACAAGATAGGATAATATTGGAATTTTAGGAGTTCCTATAACCAGCTGCCACCTCCGTTATAATTCCATCTGGACAAACATACTTGCATTGAAAGTTAAACAAAAGGTTATATAAATTGCCTCAGTTATATATTTTCAAATTGTCAGATTGCATTAACTTGCAAAACGATTTTGGTTCTTTTTTTTATTAAAAATAAATATTTATCATCAAAAATAAAATTATGTATATACAGGGTTACTTTCAAAGGACGGGCCAAATTTCAGTAAAAGAGAGATAAGGATTAAATTTTAATGCGTTTAAGGTTCGTTTAACAAACTGTTACTCAAAATTTGGCCTGTGCTTTAGTGTAACCCTGTATAGCAATCTTGGATTCAGGATTGCTTACAAGTTTAGGTATATATTTGACCAGCAGGACAGTAGTGTAATCGACACCGAAGCTATCGCAGAGGTGTGCGACAAGTTCGGCGTCCGCGAGCACGAAGTGCACGCGGCTTTGCTAAGCGGCGACCCGCACGACCAGCTCGCCATTGCCTACCACCTCGTCATAGACAATAAACGCATTGCTGACGAAGCAGCCAAGGCTGAAATCAAGGACTTCTATGTAGCTAGTATGTAACACTTAATTACTTTTATCGTAATATAATTAAGCTTTTGCTTTGTCTGTGTTTTAAACTCTTGGTCTCCCATATAAATTATTAGCATAGCATAAGAAGGAGACTAATTTACACATAAAGTTGCCACAAAATAGGCCTTGCACTTTGAAAATTTCAATAGAAAAAACAGATGACAAAATGATTTACCTTAAGTACAAAGTTGTTCGTTTTTCGTTGCAAATATCGGGGTTCTAATTTATATCTTAATTCAATAAGGTATTTTTACACACAGTAGTGGGTGTGTTTTGATTGTGATTGAAGACCAACCCTAATTCCCTGGCGACCCTTGGGTGTGACGGAGCACTAAACTGGCTGCATCACAATCACGTCAGATGCTCTGGCAATGTGATAGAAGTCGATTTTCATTTTGTTCCCTAACATTTTTCCCTCCATATCTTTGTTTCTTAGTTGGCGTAAGAGCTTATGGTACCAATATCTTAACCATTATGTTAATTATGTTAATGTTTAATACTGTAAACTTATTTATTCTATTTAATAAAAACACACCAACACTGTCTAGGGATATTTTGAATTCACTCAATTATCTCAAAGTTTATTAAAGATTACATACATGTGTATATTGTTACAAAGCCCATTTATCTGACTATACTCAAGAATAAAAATAAACCTTTTTATTTTGAGCAAATAATTTTGTACTTAAATTATAAAGTATAATAAAGAAAAATCGTAAAATAATGGTGAAACTAACAGTGAATGCGTTTCTCCAGAAAATGTGAAAAACGAGGAAATGTTTTTAACAGTTTTGCGAAAAATCAGTAGTCTGTAAAACCACCCATGACATTGGTAACGGTCCTGCAGCGATTTTTCTTACTTTGGATTAAGTTATCCGAGCCTTGCTACAGTAAATTGGCCCAGGTCCGATTAAGATGCAATAAAAAATTGCCCTTCCGTCGCAATGTTTGCAAGGAAATTCCTCAAAGCCTTTCTTTGGACCATTGAGCGGTGATTGAGCGAGCCAGCCTAAGACCGATACACCGTGTTCCTGCAACCATCTCAACACTCGCTGTGTGCGGACGGGCGTGCATGAGCGTTAATTCTTGGCCCAATTGTAAGCTATGGGGGTAGATTATCGACAGTAGCATCTCGTTACGGTATTTTTAGCCATCGTGGTGTTTCCTATCCAAACGGTCTATTCTTCCACCAAGACGAACTCCGCTCAAACAATAATCGTCCCGCCGTGGTGATATAAATGAACTTCCTGAATATGTTGCAGACGGCTATCACGACCAGGGACTCGCCAAAGACATACGACCGGGACTCATCGGTATACAGCACTGGTTATCTTCGCAGACCAAACGTACCTACACGAGCCCACTCTAGTCGTCGTACACGATTTCCTCGTCGTAGTAATAGAGTACGCTTTCGGACTTCGTTACCATTATACCGCGTAAATCTTTTGTTTTCATTTATTTTATTCAAATTTAAAATCGCCCAAAAAGGTTTACATAATAGTATTCCATCAAAAGATTTTAAAATTGGCCAGTATTTTTTGAGTTTAATAACTTTATACAAAATATAGGTATATTTTACATACAATATATGGATAGGTATATTTTAGCCGACGGTGTTGATTTCTAGGTATTTTCGTCTCGAAAATCAGGAAATATATTTTGCATAAAAGACATCTAATGAGAATACGTAAATGAAAGCGCAGAATTAACGTAAAGGTTAATCTATTTTTTGATAAAAGGCTTTTCCGAATAATCCCTAGGACTGGATTATTTCATATTTATAAAAAGTGCTTACAAAATAACTCGCTTTTTTTTAAATAAGTAAGTAAGTTTTTTTAAATGGAGCTAGCAAATAGATTTTTTTCTACGCCAGCCACCACGATTTAGGCGATAGACTTATGCAAGAAGATAATTTCTTTTACGAGCTGCCTGGCAGGAAGCCAGGTGGTTTATTCTGTAAAGGAGCCCGGACAAACACAGGGGAACATTTTATATTATGCATCCATAGCATTTTCCAGTATCACAATTCCTTTGGATATTTATATGCAAATCATAACAACAACAATCTCAGCCATTCAATTCAATCATGCGAGTAAAATGTTATTAATCAAATAATGAAATGTTATCAAGTGTCGACCATGGTAACTAAAGAACAACAGATACGTTTTACTTTACCAGTAACAGGATATAATAAAGTATAAACAGACGATTATAGACATAGAAAGAAAACAATGGCCAATGAATATTAGTTACGTAAAATTCAAAGGTATTATGTTTTGTTTTATGAAAGTACTAGTAATTATAATAATAAAAGTATTTTATTTCATAAAGACCATACAAAGAGCACTTCTTGCGCTTCTATATAATTCTAAAATCTACCACAAGATCGGAACGCGGCTTCACTTTGAGAAGATCCGGCGAAAGCAAACTTAGCTTGTCTTTTTTTTTGCAATATAGTTTACAAATATTGCACTATACATTATATTTATTTATAAGAGATTATTAATTATTATTATCAGCTAGATTCTGCAAAATAAATATAATCTTTTCATTAAACCCTAGTTGAGCCTTTTCTTGCTTGAAAGTGTTTTTTAGCATTTTATATTTCAAAGAGGGTCATTCTGTCTTTTTGCTAACAGATCGTTTTGCATAATGCTTATCTGTAGGTCAAATGTCACCTAACAGTAGTTGATGCTCTGTGTATTTTATATTCTAAAATAGAAAAAGGTTTTCCTGTATATTGTTAATATTTTATTGATGCGTTGCTTGTTTTGACTAATTGATTTTACCTCAAAATTAAGCAAATTATTTGTCTACTTTAAGGCTTTTCGACAACGACATTAATAGATATAAATATTTAAAAAGATAACAGCATCCATTTATTAAATACTCAGACTCTGAAATACAAATATATATGTTCATCGAGCAAATGCCTTCCTCCGTCGGGCATCGAATCCGAACTTCGAGGTAGGCCGACAAGTTAGGCGTGTACACTAACTATTTGGCCATCGAGGCGGTCAAAACGCTTTTTTGGCTATATTGTTCATTTGCCATGTTAATTAAAAATTAAATGCCACTATAGCCAAAATAACCTGCAACGAACTTGTCCGAAATGTTAGCACCGTTTGTTTTTAAAACTTAGCCATTGCTTTACGTTCTCCTACCGTCATGTTGTAATATAAAAAAATGTAATAATAAGGTAACAGCGGTTCGTCCGGAGGCAGTAGTAGCGGGACGAGCGCAGATCCCGCCCGCCCACACCCCGAGCGGATCGCCCCGCTGCGGGACAAGAGCTCGCCCGCGCCGCCCGCCGACAAGCAGCGAGGCACGCCTGTCAAACGGTATGGAATTTTATACCTTTAAATGAGCAATTCTTGTATATACAGTCAGTCGTGGTCAACTAATTAGGGACATGCAAGATAGTGAAGAACAATAACCGGTTATGTACATACAAATATAAAACCCTATTGATTTCTCAGTAACTATTATTTGCATAATTTGGTCCGATTATTATGCTTTAAATGGCTGTAAGTAAAATAATAAATAAATAGAAAAAAGTATTTAATATCAAAGGTTTAACATGTATTCAATTTTAAGGTATAATTCTGTAGCTGGACATTTAATTGACAGTAAACTATAATGAAAATAGAGTTAAACAAAACTAATAATCTGCAGTATTATAATATCTTTAACAGCTCCATTTTATTACGTGTAAAATCAGTACCCAGTAGCAAAACCTTTGTTAGTGATTTCCGTTTGACACCGATGTGGCATAGACATTATCAGTTTCTGGCATGTTTCGAAAGGAATGTTTGCCCATGCCTCACA
>NJDC01006147.1:2264-14421 GCA_002245475.1 Calephelis virginiensis
TCGTTCTTTATAACATTAGGCCAGCAAACAAGCGGTTCACTTGATAGTGTCGGTTTTAGAACTAGCAGCGCCTTGAGCGAAATTTTTAAGGCGCCGTCTACTTGTAATTTCAAGCGCATACGACGAATGACAAGAAAATTGAACATGAGCTATTTGTTAAAGGATTTATACTTTTTTGTTTTCCTCTTTTTTATTATAGCTACTTTTAGCTCCCATGGCGCTGGATTTCTATCTACAGAATAGTCTCCACGATCAGCTTCGACACCAGAGGTCTCATACTTGCGTTTCCTTTCGCTTAGGAGCAAGTAAGCTCTTTTTTTTAAAGTTCTCAAATGGTTTTATCCTCAATACTGTAACCGTTAATTAGTTCCATAATATTTAAAAATATATTTATATTTTTGACCGCCTTGTTGTTCGAGTGGTCGAGTTGGTCGCCTAACTACATCAACTTACCGCGAGCCTCGGGTTCGAATCCCGACGAGGGCAGGCATTTGTGTGATGAATATTTAGATGTCTACATTTCCGGGTCTTTTTTTAATATTTTTTTTATGATATTGGAATGCAAACAAGCAGACGGATTTCCTAATGTTAAGAAATATATGCCGCTTAGAGCAAAAGTAAGTTTACCGACTACCTTACCCTCCGAACCGGAACACGTCATGAGGTTATGGTGGCAGGAATAGGTAAGGTGGTGGTACCTATCCGGGCGAGTCGCTGCTAAACTCTACCACCTAGTCAGATGTGACGGTGTTAGTGACGGTGAGCCTATGCTCGCCTTTTACGAGCTGCCTGGCAGGACGGCAGATGGTCTATTCTACAAGGGCGCCCGGACCAACACGGAGAATTTATTAAATTTATTCTGTTTTAAGTATTTCTGTGAATTAGCATCGTTGACTAACACCCATAATACAAGCATATAATTTGCTTAATTTGTGTAAATTGTCCAGGGATATTTATTTATTTTATGGTAAAATTTGACTCACCATACTTTCTGCCTACTCCGAAAGGGACTTGGCTTGAAGATATATATGCACGTATAATATTTTGAATGTATGTAATGCGATGGCCTATAACATATAGTTACGTTTAAAGTAGTCAGGTGTTTTGTTTTTTTAATTAATAAATGCACTAGTTACATTATTTATGGATGCACTTGGTGGAACTTTACATTTAAAATTTGCATAAAGCACATTACAGTGTATTGTAAAGCACAATGTACTGATTTACATTATTTTTTGCACGTCCAGTCGTTTCAGTCGTATATCATCACTGGCAACACGCGATTTGTTCTTCATACTAGGATAGGTATAAGTATATATTTATATATACTAGCTGACTGTTTCGGCTCCGCTCGGATGGTAATTTTTTGCTCATAAATTAAGATGTAAGCTATCCTATCTTTCAAGTTGGATCAAACTGCACACAGTGTGCAAATTTGATTGAAATCGGTTTAGTAGTTTAGGAGTCCATCGCGGACAAACAACGTGACATGTAATTATAATATATAAACTTTATACTCGTATATATATTAAGTTATGCATATGTATCGGACCTTTAAGTCCTTTAGCACTTTCGTGGCCCTGTAAAATATGTCCGTTTACTTTATATTGTTATATCCTTAATATTTTGTATTTGAATCCTTTGTTTTTTTATGTGGGGATGTGACAACCCCCTCCCCACTAGTGATGTGACATACTGATCTTTTGTTTTAGATTGTCTGTCATCTTCACGTCCGTACCTCAAAAGACTTAGGCAAAAGTAGAGGTAGAACTTAGACGCCCAGGATTAGCTGAAAACACTTAATAAATGATATGTGGGTAAACTATCGCCAACCGGGCACACCTATCTTTGTTGTTTTTTTTTATTAGAAAATATTTGATAAAGTATCTTAAGCACAACCAGGGCACCCACGACTAGCCGAAGTTACTAAGTCCCACAATGTGATAGGTGGCAAGCCTATCGCCAACCGGGCACATATCCCATCCCGAGCAACATTTTTTTTATTAAAAAATTGGAAAAACCCAATTTTCTTTTTGTTGACCTCATGCAGTCAAGTCCAACAACTGAACCACTAGACCACAGAGGCTTTTTTTTTCATTTCAAATTAAAAAAATAATCAATAGTACGGAACCCTCGGTTTGTGAAGCTAACTTTGCACTTGGCAGTATCGCAAATGTAGCAATTGTAAAACAACTATGAAGTTTTCTTGCATTCCGTTTATGGTGAAACCAGCTTGATATCGCTTAAAGTTGCAATTTATCAGCGGTTTCTTTTGAACTACAGTGACATTAGAATTTCTCAGCTGTTTGTACGACTTTGCGACACTTTTTTCCTATCAATGTTGTAGATCTCGTAAATGGGAATCTACGATTGGATCTTATACTAAATCGGAACTAGTTCTGCAAAAAGGGACCAACACATGCAGATGGCGAAATTGATATATACTTAAGATATAATATAATTGTAGAGATTAAATTTATCATTTGATTTGCAATTTCTCGTCAAAAAAATGTATGCGTGACAAAACAGGCAAAACGGTGCGCTATGAATGAATTGCTAAAACTCCGAAATATATTAAACTCCACACACCACACACCACTAAACTGATTTAGTAGCACCAACAATACACACACTTCTAAAAACTTAACGTACGTTTCGCTTCGTAACCGAAGCGTCGTCAGGAGAATTCGACTGCACTCCACAAAGAGCAGATACAGCAGTATACAAGCAGCAGTATATATAACAGCATACGAGCAGCAAGCAAAGTAACGCTTTCTTCTATCAATTTTAAAATTTATTAATTATCTGTACCGGGGAACTTCGTTTCACCCGTTCAGTATGGGATATAATAAGGTATTATTTCTCCCATTTTCCCTACAAATTTCCCGGTTTTTCTCTTCATAAGAACCTTCTCCTGACAATTGCTAACTTCCGGCGAACTTCGTTTCAACCGTTCAGTATGGGATATAATAAGGTATTATTTTTCCCATTTTCCCTACAAATTTCCCGGTTTTTCTCTTCATAAGAACCTTCTCCTGACAATTGCTAACTTCCGACGAACTTCGTTTCAACCGTTCAGTATGGGATATAATAAGGTAGTATTTCTCCCATTTTCCCTACAAATTTCCCGGTTTTACTCTTCATAAGAACCTTCTCCTGACAATAACTAACACAATAACAAAAGTATTAGTCAAATCGGTCCAGTCGTTCGGAAGTTATGCGCTTACTTACATATTTAGCGATTCATTTTTGTATTATAAATAGATTAAAATAGTATTAATTTGCCAGATCAGCTAGTTCTTTTTATATTAGTATACACGCTCGTATCCCCGAAGAAGTAGGCAGAAGTACAACCAGGGCGCCCACGACTAGCCAAAGACACCAAGTCCTACTAAGTGATAGGTGGAAAGTCTATCGCCAACTGTGCATATAACCAAATTCCTGGCAACGTTGTTTTTATAAGCATATTTGAAAAATACTTTTTCTTTCTATTGCACTATCCGGTGATCGAACCTGGGACCTCATGAAGTTAAGTCCAACGCCGGATCACTAGACCACAGAGGCGATATGTAAAGGTTAACATAACAATTAAAATAGTAAATTTGTGCCGTTCATTCATTCGCCTAATCCAGCTTCTATCTCGGATTACCATACTCCTTTATCCAGTATCTTATCCGGTGACATGACACCGGATGTCCGTTTTATCTCCATTTGATAGTGTTGGCCTCGATCGAATATAGTATAAGTATAAATTTTAATGTTGACAAACACAGTTTATTTCAGAATGAGATATTTCAATTTTGACAATTTGTGATGTTTTATTAACAGATTTCAAAAGACGAGGAGGTTTTCAATTCGGCCGGTATATTTTTTTATGTATGTAAACCAATTTCGCCGAGGTTTCTGAACCGATTAACGTAATTTTTTTGGTTGTTTGGTGCGGAATAGTTTCGAATTGGTCCCATAAAAAAATGATTCAGGTAGTCCGATTAGTTTTTATTTGATGAGCATCGCCTCTGTGGTCTAGCGGTCCGGGTGTTGGACTTGACTGCATGAGGTCCCGGGTTCGAATCCCGGGTCGGCCAACAAAATAAGATTGGATATTTCCAGTTTTCTAATTAAAAAAAAAGTTGGTTGGGATTGGAATTGTGCCCGGTTGGCGATAGGCTTGCCACCTATCACATTGTGGGACTTAGTATTTTCGGCTAGTCGTGGGTGCCTTGGTTGTACCTCTGCCTAACTCTTCGGGGATATGGGCGTGAAGATACTTTTTTTTTGATGAGCATTTTTTATCTTATTTTACCTATCCTAACGTTTATTTTTATTAAATTAAATCATATCAGCAACAAACTAAAAAGTATTAAATAAAAATAACAACGTTAAAAAAAACGACTTCAAAATTAAAAAATAATATTGATTTAATATCAATTATATACTACCTATTATTTATATGTGCCATTTACTAATAGGTTTGAAGTCGGTGCCAAGCCAATTTAATACTTACTTATAATATAATATTAGTTAAGGCTTGGCATTGATTATTGGCCTTTAGCTACGGAACCCTAACTAGGAACGAGGGTATACACAAAAGCAAACTTTATCAAACTAAGAACTTTCAGTTTTTGGTATTCCCTTAAAAAATAGCGGGAAAACGCCGTCCTAACAATAACATATATTTCAGCGTTTACTTTACTGCACGGCAGGTTATGATTGTGAATTAAAAATAAGTCATAGACTGGCAACACAAAGTGGTACTTTGCTAACAAAGTTGCTGAACAACGAAGTTGCAGCGTAAAGTTACAGATCGATGGCCACACTCGTGTTACAGCCGATATTGTGTTTATAACTTAACAAGCCGGAATTTAAATTGTAAAAATACATTGTTTGCAATACTTTCATGGGTTCTTTGTTCGAATTTCAAATTTTGTTAGAAAAAAAATTAGGCGCAGGAAATTGCAAACAGCCGACTCCAATTATTTAGTTCTTTTTTCGAAATGGCTAATGAGTAACGATCCTAAAGTGGTTCCAAATAATAATTCTACATAATTTATAGTATAAATGGGTAGACTCATGGCGCCGGTTGATCCTAGCAAACGACGAATACTGTCGTGACATTTTAAAAAACATCACGGAAACAAAATGGTATAACTATGTACCCTGTCATGTCATGTCATCTTGTAACACATATGTTGGCGATAACCGATTACTCGTACATGTTTGTGTGAGTATGCCGTTTCCGAATTGTTTTATATTTGTGTTGTGTCTTTTAAGAGTAATATCTTCACGCCCATATCTCCAAAGCGAAAGGCAGAGGTACAACACCCACGACTAGCCGAAGACACTAAGTCCCACAATGTAATAGGTGGCAAGCCTATCGCCAACTAAGCACATATCCAATCCCAGGACACGTTATTTTCATTAGAAAATTGAATATACATTTTCTTTTTTCGTTGCCTGACCCTGGAATCGAACCCGGGACCTTAATAAGTCAAGTCTGACGCCGGACCGCTAGACCACAGAGGCGATCGAAAAGTTATTGCAGTTCCAAACACAAATTGACAAATTTCTCTTTAAAAATAGTGATGTGACGTTGCCGTTCGGTGCAGCTTTGCATAATTATGGTAGGTACCTATACTCGTACTTTTAACGAAGTACATAAAGTACATAGAGTTCAGTAGATATCTACTCATGTGGTTTATTTGTTAGAAAATACAACTTATCCATTGATGACTAATTTTTAAATTCTTAGTATAGTTATTCCTAGTTTAAACGTGGTAATAAAAAAATGATTATTTTTATTTGAATGGTCATGAGAGTATATTTTACATTAGCTGCATATGAAGTATGAACATAGTTTAAATGTAACCTACTTTGTAGTCATAACAGGATGTGAGGAGGAAAACCGCAACTAACAAAACAACATAAACGTGCAATAGTGATGGCTGTTGGGAGGGGGCTATGTAAATTAGTTAGCCATCTATGGAGATTTAATTGCTAACCACTGAACCAAGGTTTTGTTTATTTTAACTACAGATTTCTTTTAGCTTACCATACTTAAAGCTGTATTATTACGATGTTGCTAAATGTCCACTTGAAAAAGCAACTCTATGACGTGCCAAACTTCACGATCCTGACAAACCTATCCGGCTTCCGAAGTTTGGTACTCGATACTTTCTACCTACCTTGTAAGGGACTTGGCATGAAGATATGTATCTGTGTAACTCTATGGTGATATAAGGTCGTCTTTCTCCGATGACAGTAATTAGTGCTATTTAAATAATTTTGTTTTGACAGTTTTTGATGTGAGAGGTCAGCGAATGACCACACGTCTCTCCTTGCGGTAAGAGACAACCGTGGCCTGCAATAGATGTAACAGGTGTGTCGCTGGTCTATGGCCGGGATGGTAGGACTATTGTGCAAGTCTACTGGCTACACTACCTTTCGAAGCGGATCATGACAGTCTTTATGGCGGCAGGAATAAATAAGGAGATAGATTCCTACCCGGGCAATTTGCTGCACAGGACTCCACTGCTAGTGATGTCAATCAGTTCATAGTAAGGACCCTGAACATTGTTTAAGGGAGGTCTAAACGTTGTTTCGGACTCCAAAGAATAGGGACAATTCTTGAGAAATAAGAGGCGAGTCGGCTGTCAGCCACTAACACTGTGGCTGTGACTAGATATTAGAGTTTTAGTACGTCTACCATTACTAACATTGAGTAAAATACTCACAGGTTCAACCTAGTATTAAGTCTTTATTACGTGATACAGAATATGATATCAACTGATTTTTACTCCTACCTTAGTCCGTGTTTTATTAATAAGACGTCTATCGTCTTAATAAGAAACACGAAGTAAAGTATTCCAGAGTTCGACCTGGTATCATAGTACATACATACATACATACATATCTTCACGCCAAGTCCATTACGGGGTAGGCAGAGAGTATTTATAGTAATGTGATACAGACTATAATATCAAGTTAATTTTACTCTTGCGTTAGTCCATGTTTATTGATAAGACGGCTAGAGTTTACGGGCTTCACGTACTCATAGCACTATCTCGTCAGATCTCGCCACTACCGGGACCTAGTTATCATATCATAAATTACCTTGTCCAGATGCTTTGGATTGGCATGTCAGTTAATAGAAGCAATAGGATTAGGGATGAAACGATACCACTAGGGTATCGATACTTTACTCGATACTAGGTATAGGTCGTCAAGTATCGATACTTAATCAGTATCGATCACAAAGTATCGATACTTACTAGTATCGTATAGTTTTAAGAAAATTTTAAATGTAAACCGTAATAAGTACTGGTATTCTTTATTGAAAAGTACTAATAATATTCTAACATAAAATAATAATTTTTGAGATACTCCCAACCATGATTGTCGCGGATAAATGCTAGTAAAACACGTCACTTTCAAAATAATTTATAAAAAAAGTACATTTTCGTGGTTCTGCTCAAGAAAATCAACATTTGTAAATGTCTTCCGGTTAAACTTTTTTCGGACATAGCTTAACAAGCTTGTCATTTGCCAAGACTGCTAACTACACAAAACTAAGCCTAGGATGCGTTCAAAAACTTCAATTTTGGATAAATCCTTTTTTTCCAATGTAAAAGATAAACATTCACTATGTTAATTTCCATAAACCATAAAATTTACTGATATGAGTACTTTTAACCGATACCTACTAGATACTTCATTTCAAAGTATCGATACTAAAATGTACTTGGTATCGGATAAAAGTATCGAGTACATACTTGGATTTACTCTTATCCTTTCATCCCTAAATAGGACTCTTACCATCAGAAAATTTGATTGTTTGCCTTCCGATTTTATAAGACTTTATCTTAGTCTACCCTTTTTTTTAAAGATCACCCCTGCCTTATATTTTTCGAAGCTCATTCTGATTTTATTTTCAAAAGTACAATTTGTTTAGGAAACTCTAGCCTAGGACTAGGAAACCAGGGGCATTATCCTTCTTGCTGTTTACCGACTCACATCATACGAGTGTTGTTATCTTCCTAGAAATAGAATGAGGGGAAAGAAGGTGCTAGAGCGCTCATGACGGTTCTTCGACAGTAGTACTTAGAGAACATGTTCGTGACAAGGTATTTGAGATTTGATGCCTTTGCAATTTCATATGTGTCATGACTCATGTCTGATAATTTATGTATTTTTTTATTTAAGCAAACGTATTTCCTGATGCTAAGAAATTTACGCTACCTAGAAATACCAAAGGTAGTAATAGTGCGTTGCCAACCAGAGGCCGGGATGTTAGGCCTCGAGCAAAAGTAAGTTTATCGGCTACCTTATCCTCCGAACCGGAACACGTCAACGGCAAGCACTGATGTTATGATGGCAGGAACAGGTAAGGCGGTGGTACCGATCCGGGCGAGTCACAGCGAAACTCTACTTCCTAGTAACCTACTCTACCACCTCTAGTTAATTTAAAAAGAAGAATGACCATTGTAACATCAGAATTGTCTACTTCGACAAAAGTGATTTCTGATGACTCATTTAAAATGGCTTTTCCGTAATCAGACACCAAAGAAGTGCTGGTTCAAGTATGATACGAGTAGCTAACACGTGTCATAATGATTATTAAAAACAATTTCACAATGTGTCACAATATACTGCGCTATTCGTATTTCGCACTTCATGCAACTTTTCAAAAGCATCAAACGTTTAACCATACCTGTTTGTTTCAAATAAATTGTTGGCTTTCACTTTACTTACTTATCTTCACGCCCATGTCCCCGAAGTGGTAGGCAGAGGCACAACCACCCACGACTAGCCGAAGGCACTAAGTACCACGATGTGATAGATGGCAAGCTTATCGCCAACCTGGCACACATCCAATTCCGGGCAACATATTTTTATATTAGGAAATTGGGAAAACCGCATTTTATTTTTCTTGCCCGCCCAGGAATCGAACCCGGGACCTTATTCTTAGCTTTAACAACCATTTATTCAGGACAAGCAAAACTGGTAGATTGATTTCGTTGTTACGAATTCTGTGGAACAGTGTAAATGTATACATACATATTTATATCTGTATACCTATGAAAGAAAGTAGGGATGGTTAAAACAATTATAACTCTAGATATATTTGTATGTTTTTTTTTTGGATTTGAATTTGGTTTGGATTCGTCTCATTATATCAGAATAGCTGATAAAATTCAGATTGAAAATTTGCATGGTATAGCCGAGGTTACGAAGTTCGTCTTGACAAAGAGAAGAAGAAGAGACCAAGACCATAAGATGCATTTTGTGATAAGAGTTGCGGAGTGCTGTTGTTTGTAAGTGTACATATAACATACATTAATTGTTCCTACATTAAAAACATGTAGGCATTTTGACGCCCAGAGCAGAGGATGCACATGAGCAAAGCAGAGCATTATAACTGAAATGTAAATGCAATTCAAAAATATCCTATTGAAACCTGATAGCTTTTGGACCTGAATTTTGTAAGCTATAGACAGCCTCGATACTCTTGCTAACTCGCGTTTCTTATCTACATATTTTATTGCAAAGGCAATAAGGCCAAAATGGCGCGTCATTCGGTTTTACGAGCGCAGTTTTATCAATGTTTTTCGGGTAGGTTCCACGCATGCGCTGTGAACCTGGCTCTACCACCTGCGACCTTCGTGCGTCACTACAGTGTCGTTTCTGATGCTGAAGGGGGTAGATGCTTTCTGGATGAGATTTAACCGCGCAATTATCGAAGCGTAGCTGCTTTTCGGTTAGTAGTAAGACAAAGAAACAGAACAGCAGGTATCTAATAGAAACCGGACAAGTTTTTTAATCAATCCTAATGTTATATACGCGAAAGTTTGTCTGTCTGTGTATAAATAAAAGTATGTTATAATAAATGTATGTTGGAACATCCTTATATCTAAAACGAAATCCTTATATTAAAAAACTAACTTTCGCATTTAGAATTTACCAGTTTCAACCCGCGGCTTCGCCCGTATGTTAAAATAAATGTAATATTTAAAAAATTGAAGCTTGTGCGTTGCGTGAAAGAGTAACATATATGAAATTTTAGTTATCCAAGTACAAATATTCTCATTTATAATACGAGTAGTAAGTAGAATAGCTTAATATTTTATATAGATCGACAAAAATAATGAATTTAAAAAAATGTCACATAGTTTAAGTTACAATAAACCAGGGGTGGCCAACCGGTCGGTCGGTCATATGTCCAGTTAATCATGGGAAGGAAAAAAATATAAATAAATAGACTGCGAAACATTATCAGAAATACTGAACTAGTGGAAGATACTGCGACGCAACGCTCACACTCGTATATAGATAGGACCTATAAATGTTGACTAAACTTCATCAAGACTTTCATTCCAAAGTATTAAGTAAATTTAAGCGAACAATCTCATATGTGATACGAAAGGAAACTCCTGTTTCATTTAATATTTCAAGAAGTATGTAATTGGTAGATCGCGCAGGGTTTCGTTGGTAAATAGTAGGTCTCATGTCTAATCAAGTTCGTCACCCCTGCACTAACCGAACTATTTTGCATTGCATCGGGGCTCTTATTAGTACGAAGAAGTAATAAGGTAAGATTTGCCTAGCATAGTCTAACGGTTGCTTTAAGATTAAGGTTGGCAGGATGCTCCAGACTTGAAATGCATCAACAATAACTTCCTATGTTTGCGGAGTGCAGACTCAAAGCCCGGTGAAGTTGTAAAAACCGCGAGGTTGGCAACACATTAGTCATTCCAAAAAAAAAAGGAGTGCAGACTATACTAACGGTCGTTTGATATCTCAACTTACGAGGGATTTTTTTACTTTTATGATATTGAAAATAGACGTTTTTCCTGATGGTAAGAAATTGACGCCGCCTAGAGACACAAAATGTGGTAATGGTGCGTTGCCAACCTGAGGGGAGGATGTTAGGCCTCGAGCAAAAGTAAGTGTACTGGCTACCTTATCCTCCGCACCGGATCACGTCAACGGAAAGCACTGACGTTATGGTGGTAGGAATAGGTAAGGCGGTGGTACCAATCCGGGCGAGTCGCTGCGAAACTTCACCACCTTGACAAATGTCACGGTGTTAATGACGGTAAGCCTATGCTCGCCTTTCACGAGCTGCCTGGCAGGAAGGCAGATGGTCTATTCTGCAAAGGAGCCCTGACCAACACGGGGAAAAAGAGAGTAAGTATTAGAAAGTAAAATATTAGTTAGGTAGAGTTTTAATAAAACTCGTCCGGATTAGTAGCTAAATATAATTCCTGTTAATAATCAGCGCTCGCCATTGTTCTGTTCTGGTTTGTCTTAATATCTCATACTCAGGTTGGCAATTCGTCATTAGCATCTATAATGTTTTACTTACTATGAACATAATATGTCATATATCTATTCATTACTTAATGTGCCGTTTTTACAATAAGATCAGACTGTTCGTTTATCAGAAAAAAAATAATTTGTCGAATTTCACATTTTAAAATCTAGTCTAATATATATAGAATCCTCATGTCACGGTGATCGTGATTGAACTCCTCCGAAACGGCTTGACCGATTGTCATGAAATTTTGTGAGCATATTGAGTAGGTCTGAGAATCGGCCAACATCTATTTTTTTTACTCTTAAGTGATGTAACTCACCACATTTTTTTACTAAAATAACATAAAAATATAGCAGAACAACGACTGCCGGGTCAGCTAGTGTAGCTATATAATCTACATAATTTATAGCCTTTTTCACGTTCTACAGTACAATTTAAAAACTTAGAGTTAAATATTAAACACAGGATATACAATCGGCGCAAAGAGAAAATATTAATAACTTGCTGATCACCTTCAACTTCGTTTCACTAAATTTCGCTCATACAAATCCATTCAAATTCTGACTTGTGTTGCAAAAATACTGACTTGTGTTACAAATCCATTCAAAATTTCATTTTCCATACGGAATTATGCAAAATGTATGTGGCTGATCTAATAATACAATTATTAATTACTGGCATCACATTTAACACAGCTATTTATTACTGACATCTATATAGTTGTAACATTGTAAAAACCCCGCCACAAATAACAGGAAACAAACAGAAACGCGGACACATTAATTTCGTTTATTATATTTCCAACATACAGTTTCTGCCGGAAAGAAATTGTATTTGTTTATT
>NJDC01006148.1:0-11418 GCA_002245475.1 Calephelis virginiensis
AAATACTTAAATAGATACCAGAATAAATTTAATAAACACCTAGACCCGGAAATGCAGACATCTAAATGTTCATCACACAAATGTTTGCCCCCGTTGGGAATCGAACCCGAGCCTCGCGATTCGTCGAGTACGCTAGCCACTCGACCAACGAGGCGGTCCAATAATGACAGTATCAAGTTACAATCTTAACACCAAGGGTACTGTACAGTGACTCACCTGTGACATCTATAGTGTCTATACGCAACAGTTGTCTCTTATGCACTATCAGACGAGCTGTGTGCTCGTTCGCTGTCTAAAGATATAAAAATACTACTTACTTACTTTATGTTAATCTTAAATAAATCCAATACGATTTCCATGAAAAACTATGAATGACGTAGGCAAAGCTGTTGACAAAGTTGGTTCTCAATTATATTTTGATTACAGGCTTTCAATATTATTCGTAGGTGTATGCTAAGTCACAAAAAGTACGCATGTAACATACCTACTAGCAATTAGCACATTAAATAAAATAAAGAAAGTACTATGCAAGTTATTGTTTTACATTAGAAACATACCTATAACGTGAATTTTAAAACAAACTTGATAATGTTTGGAAACAAAATAGTTGGTCTTGATAAATGAAGATGGCGTTTTTATTAAAAAGGTAATGAAAAATAGGACCTTAATAATGTTTGAATATTATGTTTTATATAACCTATAATTAAAATTTATTGTTGTCGATTTTCGACTAATGGACTAAATAATAATAAATGTATCGAGTCAAAGTATGGCACCTAACCTTGTCTAAGGAACTTCTATATAAACGCTTCTTTAAAAAATCGTGTATAGCTTACCTATTTTCTAAATCTACCGTCATTATCAATAATGTCACTTTCTGCGTTTATTGCGGAATGTGTATACTATTATACTACAAATAAGTATGTAATAAGTTTGTCATTAGTCTTAATCAAGTTTACAGTTTCGACTTAAAAACTAGTACAGAAGTACAAAAGAAATGTAATTTTTTCAGATTAAGTACTTCTACTTCTTGCTCAAGAGTATTTACATTCTTTGTTTTCTGAAAACAAACTTTAGCTTCAGAAAGCTATAAATTAAAAATTTGACAACTTTTTTACTCTAGTCTATAAGTAAACAATTAACCGTTATTAGGCGTGACGAATTTGAAAATACATGATAAGTTAGGAGTCGGTAAAAATATAAAATCCGACCTAATTTTATTGTGAGATAATCATCAGTTGACTCGAAGAGTAAAGAAGCTGTAAAATTTACTGATTCAGCGAAATATATAAAACAAACGGAAGGATTTTTTGGTTATTAGATCACGTCTAATTGCCTGAAGCGCCAGCATTATTACAAATTCAAAACGCCTGTGAAACAAGAAGGGAAATTAGAATTCTTAATTAGGACGAGTACCGGCGGTCGCTCCACCAGCTTTTGATTAGCAATTATGGTAATTTGACTAAGAACAGGGTAAGATTTCTTCTAATTTGTTAGTTAAATTATAATCACAACTGTCGGAATACATAATTTTTTGTATCATCCCAAAATAGCAGTTATGTTCATTAATAGCGTGCTAGTAATACAATATACAGTTGTCTGACTCGGCTCTGTTTTTGAAATAAATACCTACAACAGAGCGGAGCGTCAACACGCGATAGGGCTACCGCGTGCCTTCAGTGTTATAATCGTCTGCTGATTTTAAATTTAGTGATTTTAAAATATTTTGGTTTTTTTAACTAATAAAAATCCTTTAATGCATAGTAAATTTTAAATAAATTGCGCATGTGGTGTTTATGATTACCATCTATACTAATGTTATAAAGAGGAAAGGTTTGATTTTTTGTTTGTTTGAAATGAATAGGCTAATAGGCTCCGAAACCATTGGACCGATTTCAAACATTCTTTCACCTTTAAAATGCTACATTATCCCCGAGTGACATAGGCTTTGTTTCATCAAAATCGGTGCAGTAGAAGCCAAGTCACGCTGGCGAAGCTGCGTGAAACTGTTAGTACTTATTTCAAAAAAATCCTTTCTTAACAGCTCAAGTGAAGCTCAAAAATAGAACAATATTATAGTCTATAATTGTTATTTGCCATATTCAGTAGATATTTTGACCTATTAAATCGAAATAACAGTTATAAAGCGCGTGGTTACTAGTGGTAACAAAATAAAAAAAAAACGCTATTACATAGACCGTTCGTGACAGCGGTGCAATGGGCGCAACCGCGAATGATGTGTACCACGTATTGTAACAAGTGTATACCAGACGCGAGACGCGTAGGTGTAAGCTCGTTTTCACCCGTTTGTATGAAGAGAGAATACTGTATTTTCTATTACCGTGTTATATTTTAATAGGTCCAAAAATTTTCTTCCAAAGCAATTAAGGTTTTCGAGTCATTTATATAGACGTTGCTTGCAACTTTGCATGTACAATAGTAAAAAATAGTTAAATATTTTTTGGCTGTTTCTTATATTCCTAACAAAGAGGGGATATAGACAGAATAGACTGTAAAAGTCAAGTAATCCACCAAAAATCTAAAAATCCGTCCGTTTTTTTAACTTAGAATTTGAAAAACATTTCAATACTCGCAGGCTTTACAAATACACTTAGGCCTGATCATCCTAAATTTCTGTGCCGGTTGAAACTGGATAAGATACTTCTGTGCATCAGATTAATCAGAAAAGTAAGCACATAAAGCTCCAAATGACTGAAGTTATTTAAAAAGTCCCATCAGATATTTGGATGGTAATGTTATTAAATGAAATGTTGTTTTAGTCTTCTTGCTTACAAGTGTGATTTTTATTGCGGGATATAAAATAATAATTTTTTTCTTTAACTAAATATTTCTCTATCCATAAATATTATCTAATCACAATATACTCGTATAATGAAGCAAATATTAGATTTTTTGTGAAATTTTTTAAACTAGCGATCGGCCAGCCTTGTCCGTTATTTGATCTCTATAAACTCGATCGTAGTTAATTACTTTCATGAAAAATGTTTTGTCTTACCCAATACTTAGCTTTAACTATCTATTTTATTAAAAAGACATATTCTTGATAAATACAAGATACGGCAGTCACCGGCGAGCGCCATTATAGTTTTTGCATTGTAGCCATTAGAGTCCTCTTGTCGAGGCGTCAAGGTTATTGGTACAAAATCTTCTGGCTTCATAAGTTCGTTATGGACATTGGTATCTTCGTCAGTTGGCTGCAGAAAGCATCTGAGGACAGTAGAAACCTTTCGTAGTATAGATATGCCTAAGTGGTATAAGTAGAACTCTACTAACCATATTCTTATCTCTACAATAACACCAAAACTGACAAACTTAACAAGCCCCTGAGAAAACCTACTTGTGATGTAGCAAAAATCTAGATCAAATTCAGTTCACCCGTTTAAAAGTTACGATGCCACACACACAGACACACACACACACACACACACACACACACACACACAGACATGTCAAACTAAGTAACCTTGCTTTTCGTCAGGCGAAAATTAATGAAAGTCCACACGAACAAAATAGTAAAACATAGATAATATAAGGAACAACACAATCGTTTACAATATAGATAGATGTACGGTACAATTTATACTTACATTTTCACAAATTTTCAAAAAAAAAATCACCTTAGATACGATTTGAACTGTTTCTTTTGTCTCTTGCAACAAATGCTCTAACTATTTGAGCTACTAAGGTTTTTAATAACTTAATAATTATCCTATGAGCAAGAAAAGGACATAGCTTACTTTCTAAACGTCTATCACTTTAATTCTTAAAATGGGAAAGTTTAATAACTTACTAGCACTTTCAAACAAAATGTATATATTGGGTTAGGGTAAAAAATAAAACATTTGGTTGGCAAACTCTTGATCACTTTAAACTTTATAACATATTTATTTGCGTTTTTTTATAAACCAATTAGTTTTAAGTTTAAGTTTTTTTATCATGTGCGGTATATTAATCCATTAATAAATATCTATCGTATTTATTTCATTCAATTCCATAGTCAAATAAAATCAGTCAATACAAAAACAAAGTCTACCTTAATATATTTCTTGTGACTCGAGAGCTGTACCAATTTTGATAAGATGTCTTCGGCTTAGACAATTAAAAAAAATAGCAATTAAGATAACAAATAAGAAGTGTAATGAAGCCTTAGTAAGAGTACCTGTTTAAAAAGTTAATTTTTTACACTTTTTTTATTTCCAAAGATAAAGATGAACAAATTATAACAACCTGTGAATTTAATTTTCCAACACAGATTCAAAGTTCCAACATCATGTCGTCAATGTGTGTGTCAAACAAACCCCCCGGTGCAATTTAATTACGAAACGGCACCCGCGCTTGGCTTTACCCTTTTGTATCTTAGCCCTCGGATAAAAAAATACTTACCCATAAAATAGAGGACGGGTGAAGAAAAAAGGAGCGTATGCAAATTCAGGATAAAATATAGCCCGTAAATGCCACCGTTTCTAAAAGAATATTAGAGACGTTTTTCAGTGGGTGGATGGGGGGAGCTACTTTATATTTTGTCTCCTCGTGTTAAGTACTTGCAGCTATGGTGTCCGCTACGCAATCCTTAATTTGCGACTAACGTACAACAGTAAATCAATCTGACTTTGAAATAAATTAGTCTTTTTTAATTTGTTTTTTTTTGTGGCATAACGAGTAAGGATTCATGCTATTACCAGTTCGGGTTTAATATGGATTGTAGATATTTTCCCAGATTATGAATACTTGGGTTTTTGTCCATATCCATTGCCTTTTTTATTTATGTTTATTTGATTACATATTCTACTATTAGGACCCACTTACTAAAGTAATGGATAATAGAAACGTTGGCTATGAATATATATTATGCATGATAGAGTGTTAACAGAATGCTTATTGAAGGTCACTGGCTTCATCATCTACATCTAGTGTGACATCTAGTGTGCTTTGAATTGTAAAAAAATAATGAGACATGGTGGCCACCGAGTATCGAAAGCTCGCGCGGACAAGGACACACATTTGAGAGAGGAATTTTTGTAACACATAAAACTAATGCATAATTTGTTTACTTTGGGATGTAAGAGTAATTTATTTAAAAATATTAAAATAGACTAGACTTAGCTGTTTATGGTGATTATTGAAGACTTCGCTGATATTCATTGCTGTACTTGAGAATCTTTTCCGACTAAATTTACCAGTAATTGACATAATAAAATCTACAAAATGAAGTGAGTAAATTTTATGTCTTCATGTGGCATCCTGTTAGTCCGAAGGTTGATTTGTTAAGAAAGGCTAAAAAAAGTTCGCCTTTTGTACAAACTTATTTATTAAAACATATTTATCACAATACAGGTACATAAATATAATTTAAAAATTGATCACATCGCATAGCAGCATTCTTGTGGAGTTTATCCATGTTTTTTTCTGCGTTGACAGTTTGCTTTTGCTTTTTCCACTTAGAACGGTTAGCGGTCGACGAGGCTCGGGTTCAATTATGCGATGACCAGAGACGATCTTATGGGATGGGTGGTAATTAAATTTATTATAAAATGTATGTATTATGTCTATCTATACGTTCAAACGTTGTCCACGAATATTTTTAATAATTGTATTTGTCTAAAGTCATTCTTGGGTCTCTTGTTGGTTCTTTACGGTTATGCAATAATAATATGTTATAAAACTGTCATCTGTAGCAGATTTATCAGGCTTAAGATACCAATTAAATTAGACCAAAGCATAGACAGTTAGATATTCGAAAAACTAAGGATAAGATTTTTAAATTTACAGTGAATTTGTTGCATTAAGAAGTAATAACGCAATGTAGCTAAAATGTAATTTGTAAACCAATCAAATCTAATGAAATAAGTAAATCATAAATAACTTTAACACCGCCTTTACAAAAATAAGGAATTGTTATGAAATTTAGGCGTGTTTTCAAAACGATGACAAGTTTTTCTTTACTTTATTATACTTAGCAGTACTTATCTAGTTGTTTATTTTAGTTGTAAGTATATATAGTTATTCCAGTCCTGAGTTCTTCTGAAGAATCTACCACCATCTCTTTAAACAGGTAAAAAGGATGTATTTGTAACTAATATCGTGGTCATGACTTGGTTAGTAGAGATGTGCATTATCTTTGACAAATTGTCTCTATTTGCGTATTGCCTTCCTACATTATAAAATTGGGGTATTTATAACTAAAATTTATTATTTTAGTTTATTTTTTTTATTTGTGCATTACACATAAATTTAACAGATAAGTTAAGGACATAAGCGGTTAGTAATCTATGATTTACATTTTTGTAAATAAAGAGATTCCAACAAAAGAATAGTTAATTACTATTAATGGCAGGTAATTAATTAAAATTCTACTTTTCTATTATATAAGTGGTCGTTTTTCCATTTCGGAAGTGGATAATGACGGGTCAGTGTAGGAAGAATGAGTTGATAGGTGTTTTAATTATATCGATGGTCGCCGCGCCGCCGAGTGCGCGGTGGCTAGAGGACGAGAAAGAGACAACATCAAATATTTAACGCGTAATGCCGGCCGCGCTCTCGCTTGTAATTAAAGCTTTTTTCCTTTTTTCAGCGGCCTGATACAATATTCAGCATGAGAAGGAAGCGCTTTGGTAGCGGGGTGGTGCCTCCATTGTATTCGCTAAGGAAGATAAATTAAAAAATATAATTACAAGGCGGCCGCCATAATTCTCGGCAGGCGGGTAGGGGAGGCGGGAGGTGGTCGGGAGGAATAGTGGAGGAGCGGGCGCTCCCGGAGGAGGCTTCTTAAATATTTGGGGATAGCGCGTACCTACGCATTACGTAAATTAATGACACGGATTCGAGGAAGGATGGCGCCGCCCGCGCCCGCTCTGCCCGCTGTTTGTTTTGTTTTAATGTGCGTTGTTAACGACGTTATTAGACGCGAATTATAATACGGCTCCTCCGCCCCCCGGCGCCCGGACCCGGATTGATTGCTCTAATGACTCTCTGCTACTGCTATAATTGCTCAAATCCGACTCCTGAATTTTCCTTATTAATTTAAATTTAAAATCTTTTTGAAGCAGCTCTTGCATTTATTATAAATTTTCATCGTACAACGTTAATATTCCAATTCTAAGATCTTCTGAAGAAATAATTTATTTAAAAGCTTCTTAATTGATTATTGAGAGTTTTTATAATTTTCGTCATTTATTGTAAGCAAAATTATAGAGTAAGAACTGTAAAACAAAATGGTAAAACGTTATGTCGCAGAAAACTGTATCTATAAAAAACTAAGTTCCGAGTTTCTTTGCTAACATTCGATACGGTACGGTGTCATAAGGCGCACTCAGAGACGTCAATAATCTTTAAGTCAACTAGAAAATGTCAACTTAATGACAAATCGACTATTTCTCTATAAAATTTTTACACAAGGTTAGATTAAAATTATTAAATGACCTCTTTAAGTGTCTGTAAGTCTAATAATTTATTATATAGATTGACGTTACTTTGTTTCTTTATTCAAACATAAATTATGTTCCAACAAAGAATAAAATATGTATATAAAATAAAAATAAAAACTGTACTTTTAAAATTACACGAAATACATAAATTTACTATACTTGAAACGTTAAAACTGTGCTAAAAAAATACAGTAATGCAATAATCAAGTGACAGGATAAGTATTTTTTCTTAAATGCATAATGCGATCGAAATAAGAACCAATCAAATTAAGTGAACATTAAATAAAATCTTAGAAACACTGGTTAGTTTAACACGGAAGTTTTTGATACACATTCATATATGATTAACAAAATTCTTATACTCTGTGAAAATATAACACTATTTCATAATCGGTGTTTGTTATCGTTTATATTATGGCTTTGTTTCGGCATAAGGCATAAGCATATGCACATAAGGCTTAACACTTCGTTCGCAGCGATGAAATTATAACATTTACATGGACGATTGTCTTTTACTACAGCAGAGTAGGTTGCTTGTTTGTTATCATAACGATGATATATCATTTGGATCTTTCTTACTCAAACACACCTGAACATTTGAAGCAATTGCAACAAAATTTGGCAGGCAAGTAGTATATACCGCCGCTTTAGATCTTTAGCGAGATTTACTCAGAATTTTAACATGCGTAAAAACTCACTTGATAATATTTAAATGTCATCTCTATCTGCGATCAATAGTTATTTTATAAATAAACGTCCAAGTACATGCTAGGTACCTATAAGTCTCTGGAATCAGCAGCGTTAAATGAGTGCAACTAACTCTAATGTTATTAGCCCAAGCGGGTTATTATATACATTATAAGATAAAGAAATTTGATTTTTAATTTTCTAATTAAAAATAATATTGCCCGGCGTTACATATGTAGCTATCCAGTTGTCAAAGGGTTTGCTATATATCACAGTGAGGGACTTAGCGTCATCGGTTAGTCGTAGGTCCCTGGTTTGTCAACACCTTCGGGCAATACGGGCATGAATAAGAATACTGTTTCTTAGCTGACCCAGCGAACTTAGTACACATTGACATTAAAGATAATAACAGTTTATATGGGATGAATTAAACTGTTGTTTTTAGGTACTATTTTCCTTCTCATTTCCCAATTTTCAGTGCATAAAACTGATCTTCAAGTTTTAACTTAGTTGTAACAATACTTTTGTTGATTTATTCATATAGATTCTGTCATCATCATCATCAGCCGGAGGACGCCCACTGCTGGATATAGGACTCCCCCAAAGAGTGCCACAAGTCACGGTAACCAGCCGCTTGTATTCAGCGACACCCCCGACTTCGACCAGATCATCAGTCCACCGTAACAGATTCTGTATTCATTTTTAATATCCTGTAATTTTACTACAATTTACAAATACCAAATACAATATCGACAGGTCTAAACAGTTACTTACTCAGCAAATATTATGAAAATAATTTGTCCACAACTTTAAGGCTAACCTAATGGTTATAAATCTCTAATAGTTTTTTTGATTATATTGATAAATACGCAGAGTTAAGAGGTACTAATAGTGGACACCATTTCGCGGTGGTGGCGCCCCCTTTGGCTCAACATGAGGTAGTGGCGCTCCATGAGGTGTAATTTCTGTTATCAGCGAACATGTGACCGTATGTGCGCGCATGCCCATAAGCCACATACGACAAGCAACAGGTGTCCCCATGTGCTTCCCACTTCATGGTGCAACCTTTCTTATTACTAGGAATATAAGTTTTCTAGTATTCTTGTTATGTTGTAATACTGAAATTTGAAGGACAACGAAGCATTAAACAACAGACGAAAGTAAATATACTCGCTAAGACCAAAAATTATGTCATAAAAACATAAATGTGAAGTAGTAGCCAAGTTGAATATTAAGAATCTTTGACGCAAAGTTAAATTTAGAAAATTCTAAAATTCTAATTGCAATAACATAAAATACGCCTTAAACAAGAAATACCTTTTTATTTCTTGTTTTTGTATCAAACATTTGTATTTCACAAAACTTGACTTTCATATCTATAGGTCGGTGAAGTCGACAAAGACGCATATTTTTAATATTGTACTTGGCAATAATTTCAAATACGTATTTTTACTTTTTGTTTAGAAATTATTTTTCAGGTAAGATGTCAGGGAACAAGCAAACGGTTTTCCTGATGGTAAGAGATAACCCTGGCGTACAGACACTGTTAGTTGCGTCAGAGTCCTGAGGTTGGGATGGAAGACGTATTGTGCAAGTCTACCGGCTACCCTATCCTCTAGACCGAAACACGACAGAGTCATTATGGCGACAGGAATAGGTAAGGCGGTGGATCCCGACAAGGGCAAGATGCTGCACAGCACTCTACTACCAGTGATCTTGTTGGTAATTATCTATATTTAATTTAACCTGGGATCGCCTCGTATGAGCTGCCTTTCAGAGAGGCAAATGATCTTTTCTACTCAGTGGACCCAGACCAACACGGGGATTATTGACGACCTATAGGAAACAAAATTGTGTTTTTATCTATTTTCTTACTATCTTTTATCTTAATGTGAACAGCTGTTTGAGCAACATCTATGAAGTAGTTTAAACAAATATGGTAACTGTTACATATCGATAATCGCAAACGGGTCAAAATATCTCGAAACGTTTTTAAAATACACACTGCGCCTCGTCGCTAGTTTTTCCTTAACTTGGCTTAATATGCTGTCTGTGTTTAGACCAAGACTAATTATTATCCACTGATTTGAACATGAAAATGCTTAGCATTATGTTTTAGATATTACTTACCACATAATTAGTAAGTTTTGTGTAATCACGCTGCTCTAGGCTCTTTTGCAGAATTGACCATTTGGCTTCCTGCCAGGCACCTCGTAAAAGGCGAGCATCCGACTAGAGTTTTGCATCGACCCTCTCGGCCTCGGGTTGCCAACTCATTATTACCACCTTTGGTGTCTCTAGGCGGCGTGAATTTCTTACTATCTGAAAATCCGTCTGCTTGTTTATATCAATATCATAAAAAATCAAGTACATTTTTATTAATTTAAATGTGCACCATCTTATATTTTAAGTTTCTGTAAAGCTTACACTAGCGGTTGCGATAGGCGTCGTCCTGTCCCAAATATGAATAACTATTGATTTTTTTTCATATGAACTTTCGCCTGCAGTAACTAAGATAACAAAAAAAAAACGACGAGTGGAGCCCGTTAGTGCCGACAGAAATGAAAACTTGAATATTAACGTTGTGAATTTTCAATATTTTGGAATGGTTAAGGAATAATTTTACATGAATTACTTAAATTATCAGTATGAAAATACTATCATTTATGTATATGGTAGAATACAATACTCATTTATTGCGCTCTCGTACACAAACATGACAACACGAACATTCTTACGAATTTTCGATCAGGTCACGTGTCCGGACGCAAGTTTGGAAGTTTTTACCCATTCCAAAAAAAGTGCTCAACGCCGCCGAAGAAGTTTCACCTCAAAAAAAAAGAATTGGCAAAATTAGTTCATTCGTTTACCTGCAATGCGATGATCAAGGGAAAAGAGAATAAGTACATTTTTATTTAAAAACATTAGTTGATTAATTTGATAAGATAGAATTTTTATTTAAGTTCAAATTATCTGAGCATAAAGTTTAAATAAATAAATACTTGATAGCAAAGCAAAGCCCGCAATATAAATAAATAAATAGGTATCCCTGGACAACTTACAAAAATTGAATCTAACCCCAAAGTAAGCGAATTATATGCTTGTATTATGGGTGTTAAACAACGATACTAATACATAGAAATACTTAAATACATACCAGAATAAATTTAATAAACACCTAGACCCGGAAATGCAAACATCTAAATGTTCATCACACAAATGTTTGTCCCCGTCGGGAAACGTACCCGAGCCTCGCGGTAAGTCGATGTAGTTAGGCGTGTATGCT
>NJDC01006149.1:0-24602 GCA_002245475.1 Calephelis virginiensis
CCGGAAGTATCTGCACAAGATCGCGAGACGGGAGGCGGCCCCCGCCTGCCACGAGTGCGGGGCCAGAGAATACGGCGCGCCACATACTGGGGGAGTGCGTCGCTTTTCAGTCACAGCGGCGTACTCTCACAGCGGTCGTAGGAGAGGACCTCTCGCTGCCAAGCGTCGTCAACGCCATGCTGTGCAGTGACAGGTCCTGGCAGGCGGTAGTCTCCTTTTGCGAAGAAATAATAATGCAAAAGGAGACCGCGGAGCGGGCCCGGGAGGACGATCCCAACTCAGACCCACTCCGGCGCAGGCGGACCGGGGGCGCAAGAAGGCGATACCGTCGCCGTCAAAGCGCCTCCGACGCGGAGCTGCCGAGGGGAGTCGGGGGACTTTCCTTGGCCAGCACGGCCTCGCACGCCTGGGGGGCGATCCAATGGCCGGAGTCGCTCCTCTTTCAGCGCGGGAGGAGGCCCGGTAAGGACCGGGCCGTAGTCGCGGAGCGAGATGGTGAATGCCAACGCGACCTCATCTCGCTTCTAGCCGGGCGGCACGAAGGTCATAGTTTGGTTTGTAGTCGGTTCGAGTCTGACATAGCCCACTGTTTTCCCCCGAGAGCAGCGGGTATCAGGGGGGATTTTCCACACTTTAAAAAAAAGGGTTTATACGTTGATAGTAAAAGACAACCTTGTGACACCATAGATGTTTGATGTCGCTGCCCTGAAGCCGGGATGGGAGACCTATAGTGCAAGTCTACCGACCACCTTTTCCTCTACACCGGATTCGGAAATTCGGTCAAATTGCCATCATTGATTTTGTTGGTAATAATCTTTTTTAACCTGCGTTCGCCTTCAGAGATAGATTGTCTATTCTACTAAGTGAACCTGAACCAACATGGGGTATGGCTTTTCACGCATTCTTTCAGATTTTTCACATTGGCGTGGGGTGAAAAACCGATCATTACTTTTCTATTATATCATTACACCATAGTTCTCATAGTAACTAAACGGGTGATCCAAACATTTTGACTTAGATGTTAAGCTTAAAGTAAGAGCTTGTAGAGTTTAAGCGTTCAAAGTGAGGAGCTTGGCTCTACATGACGCCTGATATTTAGATAATACTGACATCTGAAAACTTTTTCACAGCCCGAGCCTTACAGTTTCATCTTCCTAACATTTTGCATAAAAATGTTTTTGATAGGATCATAACATTAAAAATATCTTTTGACTTTGTAAAACGTTTGCACACGTCGTGATGTATATTGTTATAAATTATTTTGAAATATTCATATCACACATGTTCCGCAAATAAATTATCTTCATTAAAAATAGTATCCAACCTCATTTATCACTCATGAAGCGCCTTCGTTCCTGTTTAGTTTCAACTAGTTTAATAACTTCACCTTAAAATTTACTTCTGCTCATAATTTTGTTTACTTAAGGTTTAATTAAATAATTACGAATCACGCTACTTTTATGCTAAAGGTCACGTAATGTTAAGATATTTACTAATATTTTACTTTTAATTCACGGACATTTATAATCTCCGATTTTCATTTTTGCTTAATTTAAATAAATTGCTTCTCTTAAAAAATAGAAATCCTTACTTAACATTAAAAATGAGAAAGTCTATCTGATTGCATGACTAAACCGCTGGTCCGATTTTGATGAATTTTAATATGCTTATACTTAAGACTACGTTTTTTAAAAACAATCCCCCAAATGACTAAAATAGGAGACGAAAGTTTGTTTGAAAACCTATTGTTCTAAGGTGACGAAGTCGAATGTAAACAGCTAATGTACCATACACATAATTATTAAGACACACAATAAACCCATTAAAATGACAAAAATATGCAGTCACTTACTACAAAACTAGTTCTTTATAAAAATGAAAACAAAGAATAATAAATTACTTTTGGACAAGCTACACGGATAGACTTACTTATAGATCTACTTGCGTGTATCTTAAAAACACTAATTCTCATTAAACTATAACATAATACCAAAATAAATTTAAAAAATACGCAAGCCCTAAAAATACAGACATTTATGTTCACACAAAAACACAATCCTTAGATTATTATAAAAGAAAGAGTGGATTTAGATTTTTAGATTATAAAAATCTGTTTCATATTAATTTCAAATCCAAACATGCGATAGTGCATCCAGCTCAGTTAAAAGAACTGATGAATCAGCCAATCAGCATGTCTAATATCACACGAACCATTTTGAGCTACATCTGACAACTATACAACTTGAAAATTATCACATGTATCTTTTGTATGCATCTAAACTAATATATTTTAATATTTATACCTACACATACAATGTTCTTATCTATTAACGATTATTGGTTTATTTCAATAAATATTTTTCATTTTCATTCATTTCAATCATTTTTCATTTCTTTTCATTCATTTCACTAAGAATATAAAATTTCAAAAATGGAATCGCCACTGCACTCTAACGAATGAGATGTCCACTTAATTATTAAGGGGACATCTGGAGTTTTGGCGCCATCGTGAATGAAGATGGTCGTAATTTTTTCATAGTTATTGAATTTCGTGTTTATATTGAGTGAAATTAGTTAATTTAGGTGGGAATTAGATTAATTTTGTTTAGTGAAAGTGGACAAATGAAGTAATCATGAAGAAATTAGTGTATCGTGTATTTCCTCGCTGCCGCCAAATCTCAATAGACGAGCTTGAGTAACAAAGCCACCGTTTTATTCAAGACCCAGACATAGCTTACTGACGACTTATGACTGATGACTAATTATAATTGATTAAAATTGAGTAAAAATTTGATGCAAATTTCTACTTGACTAATGGCAAAATACTAACGTGAAGGCTAATACCTAAAGAAAGAAAAGAAAAGAAGGGGACATCTAGTGGTGTCAATATCAATCAAGATAGTGGTATTGGGCAGGGTAGATCAAAATTAGAAGTCTTCACAAGAGTGTATTACTATGAAAGACTCCTAAACTCACAAAATATAATATAAGTATAAAATTAACTCCTCTCCATCACGATAGCGACATAAAGCTTTCTAAGTGGAAACTTTCTTTCTGTGGTCATCACCATTTTGCAGATTCAGCCAGCAGCACCAGTATATTTGTTAAATACTGTTTTAACAAATTAATAAGTTTTAACGATAGTTAAATAGTAGAAAGATAACGAGAGAATTGACTTTTTGAGGTAACGGGTTCATCCCCCGGGTCGGGTAACAAAAAAAAGAGGAAATGTGTATTTTCAATTTTATAATAAAAATAACTTTACCCGAGATACTATATGAGCCTGGTTGAGGATAGACTTGCCACCTATCACATTGTGTGACTTCGTGTATTCGGCTAGTCCTAGGTACCGTGGTTAAGCCTCTACACGGTTAAAAGTCTACAGTTGTATGTGTTACTAAAAGAAAATATAAACTTGAAATTGTGTTACTCGAATGAAACCTTACACTTAAAATAGTATTACGTCATTCCAACATTTCTTCATGTCACGCTCCTTTACTAAATATTCAATTTTAATATGAATGACGTAGTTCCATAAGAAATTACTTTCGTAAAATCCACATTCAGTATTGTTTCATTTCCATTATTACGTCGGCCCCAACAAAGACTTTAAATAGAATGGTCTGCAGGTTACTTTAATCAGTAACACGCTATATTATAAATCAATAGTTATTTTTTAGTTATGGCAATAAGCGACCAACCTAGTTAACTTACAACTATGAAAACTTACTTTTTTAAAGGCGAGTTAAGTAAGAGTTTCAGCTTTTAAAGTTTATCAGCTTCCAATCGGAAAAACATATTGGCGACCACTGACGTTATGTAAGAGGAAATAGTACAAATAAGACAAAGCTAGAACTCCTGAACCAATAACATAGCTATATGTCGAATACACAACAGCCCCCTTTTTCAGTCCAAAAAAACCGTGTTTCCGGGTTCCATTTGAAACTTTTTATGTTATCGCTAGACAATAACGAATGTTTGAAATTTGGAATCTTTAAAATCAATATATTCTTGAAATGGCAGATCATGTGTATTGATTTCTGTATGAAAATGCGAGTGTGTCCTATTACTTTGAATTTAGAAAAATCGACGTAAACAATCTCATTTTATATTCCTTAACATTATTTGGATCAAACAAAAAATGTAAAGAGCGATTGCAAACGATATTTTGTATTTAACGTAGCCGCAAAAATTATATAAATTAATGATACTTAGTTATGTGATATGTCCTAAAACTAGACAGTTCATCAGCGAGAGACGAAAGGGTACAGCTTTTAATCCTTTTTTAATGTTAATGTTCTTACCTCCAGGAGAGCCCTGCTTGCTCGCTGCCTAATGTCATAAAAAACTTACAAATTAAGGAGTTTTGACGCCATCGTGAAAGAAGATGGTCGTAGTTTCTTTTTTAGTAATTATTGAACTTCGTGTAAATTATGAATACATTTAGTTAATTTAGGTGTCAATTAATTCAATTTTGATTAGTTCAAGTACACAAGTGAAATATTTATGAAGAAATTAGTGATTCGTGTCTCTCCTCGTAGCCGCCAAATCTCATTAAATGAGCTTGAGTAAAGAGACCATCGCTTTACTCAAGACCCTCACATGACTTTGACGTATGACTTATGACTGTTAAAAAGAATTTATTAATACGGAAGACGTGGCAACATGGCCTAAAGGTCTTAGCCGGTCGCAGAAAGGGGCAAATTAAATTAAAGAAAACTTAGTTTTGGCGCCATGGTGGAAGAAAATTGTCGTAAGTTTTTCGTAATTTTTTAAATTTGTGTAAAGTATAAGTAAAATTAGTAATTTAGGTGGCCATTAGTTTAACTTTGTTTAACAAAATGCACAAGTGAAATATTTATGAAGAAATTAGTGTATCGTGTATTTTCTCGCTGCTGCCAAATCTTACTTGAGCTTCAGTAACGAGGCCACCGCTTTACTCAAGACCCAGACATGACTTTGTAAGTAGTGACTAATGACTGAAATAAAGAATTAATACGGAAGACATGAATTGAAAATATATATCAAGAAAAAGATTTATTAATACGAAAGACGTGGCTGTATGGACTCAGATCCTTTGCCTTTCCCCGACTGGGAAAAAATTAAAAAACAAACAACATTAAATAAATATTATAATTTGCTAATACATTCTTACTATTTTTTTTACAGAACAAATTATAATTTGTGTCTCTTAAAAATAATATTAACATGAAGTTTTATCAAGTGTCAACGAGCATTGTGAATTATATGTGGTAAGCAGCCTACGGTTTCAGCATATTCTTGTTAAGGTTTTCTGTACTAACCGACTTAAAAAATAGGAGGTTCTGAATTCGACTGTATGTCTGTTTACTAGTTTGTTATGTGATTACTCAGCAACCAATTTTGGTGGGTATTTGTTAAAAGGTTAGGTCATAATTTCCAATTGGTCCAATATTCATTTTATCATGATCCGAGCTGTCGTTTTTTAATTACTAATACTTAATTATTGATGTCATTAACACAGACGAAAATGTATACATTATTAAGTTTAACTCAAACTAAATACTTTAATAATATATTAGGTAGCTACTAGAGTATTGATAAAGTTTTTTCGGGATCTTCTCGGGATCATTAGCTATATTTCAAAAAATCAATTATCAAACGTTATATGGTACCTACCTAATGAAATAGTTGTAGTCGGTTTCTGCAATTTTACTGCACTTATCATTTAAAATATCAAAACATCTGAACATTTTAAATAGCTAGTGTTGTCTTCAAAATGGAATGTAAAATTTATCTATACGTAGGTACCTTATTACTAATGTCCGTGGACACAACATGTGTTACGGCTGTCAAAGATATTTTCACGCTTCACGCTTCACAGCTGCTACATCGTATTGAACGAGAAATGTTACAATAATGATAAATATCAACTTCGTATCTCTTATGAGATAATATACTACTTGCTTGCTTTTCAACAGCTTGTCCGGATTGTACCAGTGGCTAACGTCAGTGCTCGTCATTGTCGTATCCAGTACTGAATCTAAGATAGCTTATAGACTTATGGCCTAAGATTAAGCGACGAGACAGACTGGTGTCTAAAGGCGCAAGTTGTGTATTACCAAAAAGAGTAGGCCTGTCTATTCGCTACCTTATGTCACAAAACATATTAAGATAAACTGTTTGTGCTTAGGGGCCCTACCATGAACGCTTATAGCAGTATTATTCCCATCATGCTAAATGTCTGCCTTTATAAGCAACTTTATGGTTTACTTCATAAGGTTGTCTTTGTCGAATGACAAGTAGTATTATTAAAATAGTACTATTTAAAGAGCTTATGGTAACCCCCAAGAACCTTCATTGTAATATTACATTTACATGTGCCAAACAAAACACTCAATCATTTTAAACTTATTTAATTTTATAACATCCATTTTCAAACAAATAGTATTGTGTGAGCTACTAAGGCCTGTTACATACATTCGGAATTCCATAATTTCCAAATGCAATTTCAAACACAGCAAATCCATGCAATTCGATAGTGCTGCCACATGCGATGAGAAATTTCGTAAGGATTTTTCAGTTACGAGATTCCGCAAGTTAGCTAGTGCGTTCGGAATTGCGTAACGAAAATAATGTTCCGATGGCAACTCTTCCTTTAGATTTTGTATGAGTCGCCACACACGTTCGAAAACCCGTACTGGATGGTAGCAATGTTGCTAAATTAGCCCGGTTTTGGCCATATCTGGTGACATTTTAGATTAAAGTATTTAAAGTCACAATTTTAGCTAATTCATTAAATCTTAATACACCACATTAAATAATAAATAATTATGCAACTTTTTGTTATTATTTGCCTTTTTTAGGTGACCCAGTAACGGCGTCATTTTTTGTTCAAAGTACGGACTTCCTTTTTGCTCTTTCCGTGAGAAATTAATTTGTATGTTTTATACTTTGTGTGTTCGAATAAATTCGAAATTTGCATTGCGTTTTGTAAAATATTCGAACGCAATAAATCCAAACTAATCTTTGTACTTTCCATAAACGTCAGGAATTTTCCCGTACGGTATTTAAGTCGATTTGAATAAGGCGCTATTCTGTTTACAAATTTCGATACAAGATTCCGTAAAGGCATTTCGAGTGTATGTGGCGGGCCTAAATCTTACAAAACACCATTTCTTAAGTAATGGTAGACGTTACTTAACTTTAGTCGTAAAATATTGCTCTTTACTACCACATACCTAATATCCTGACCATAAATAACTGTCTGCATAATGACGACATTAACATATTTATAACATATATTGTACATTGTTTTTTTGAAGAATAACAAGCACTCGTCGTAGACAACACATAATAGAAATATAAATTTACCACAAAGATCTCAACATCCATCTTCTATTGACTACAAACCGTTATCTTCCTGGACGTCTAGCGATGCGTATTTCTTGGAGAAAATATGCTTCCACACTGTTAAAAAAATACGTTTGAAAAATCTGATATTTCCATTTGTCTCTGAATTTCTGTTTTTAGCTGAACAGATGTTACGTAAAACCAAACACTAGTGAAAAACAAACATAGAATGTTAATTAAACAATTTAATGTATTTATTTTAATGACTCGTGAGTCACGAAGTTAGGTTTAGACGAACTTTGTAACTGGTAGTTTTCGACATTGTCTTCGAAATAAGATACGATCTGTTATACCAGTATGTCTTGGTTTTATATGTACATATACAAATGGTAGGTTACCCGGTAGGTTTCCTTATGATAAGATGTACAGAAGGCCACACATCAAATTACTCATTTTTAAAGAAAGTTAGACTCTTGTTAGAGAAAGGAGGATGTGCTTCTTTCTTTATACACTTATAGACATCAAAAGCGGAATTGGTACATTGCCAACCTTTGGCTGGGAATTTAAGCCTCACCCTTCCTGCTAGTCTCAAAAACTGAAATACGATAGTTGCAAGCACCGACGTCAAGGCGGTAGAAATAGGTAAGTCGGAGGTGAGTCGGCGAGTTGTCGCAAAATTTGATGTGACATTTGTGGATACCCTCACATCTATACTTTCATAACAGTTTTAAAAATAACGTATTTTTAAGGGACTAAAGGCTAATCAAGACATATCAAATAAGTCCAAATACGATGGGATAATGTTACGAAGTTTACCAGTTTCTATGACCACCTTCTCCCTCCATCGTCATATCAGCTCCATGGTGTTCCACAACATTTCACTGCGACGTCACCCGTGCAGCAAAACCAAACACTAGAGATACATACTTTGAAGTTATCTCTGTTTTCAGTTTTATCATAATCTAGAGTGAAAACTCACTCTAGATTTTGATAATTCTGATAACATACTACCTGTATGTTACCATTTACAATCTGATTATATTTCTTAATAATAAACCAGCGTAGCCATGTATCTCATTGGTTGCAATGGGACCGCGCCGGAATTACGCTATTTTAATAAAAAAAGTTTTCAAATGATGACGACGATGATGATAAAATCGACTAACATCAATAATAATAGACATCAAATAAACAACCTCTTTCATTCAAGTCAAATACCCCAATAGATAAGGCAGAAAGTATCAAGTGGAAACGGATACGAAATTTGCAGTAAGGCTAGTGTAAACTAAAATTGTAGTAAACTAGCTGTTGTTTGCGGCTTTGTCTGCGTTCGGGTGCGATTAGGGTTAAAAGTAGCCGTCACAATCTATCTGTGATCCAAATTTCAGACCAATCCGTTCAGCCATTCGAGCGTGAAAGAGTAACAAACATCCAAACATACTCACAAACTTTCGCATTTGTAATATTAGTAGGATTTCAACAAAATTTTCAAAGACACTGTAAATTTGAGGCTTGTGTCTAGATTTTACCTTCTTTAAAACCGTCGCTGGAACGGTTTTATTTCTCCCGACTCCCAACTTACTCCAGAATTAGGTTATTTAACAAAGGATAAACAGACTTGATTAAAGTATCCCGAGGAATGAAAACTGATTACTTTGTTATTTATTAAATAATATTGTTTCTGTTTTAATGTTATTACAAAATCAAGGAAGAACTATTATTATTTTAAGCAAAATTGTTTGAAATAATAAAACTGTTTAGCGTTAACTACATGAAGTCTCGTGTTCGATTCCCGGGTCGAGCAACTCAAAATGTGTTTTTTTTATTTCTAATAAAAGCCACGTTGCTCAGGGTTGGATAAGATAAGGTTGATGAAAGACTTTCCATCTATCACATTGTGGAACGAATTAGTAGGTTAGGCTGATCAAGGAAGCCCAGGTTGCACCTACCTCTTACCTATCTGCCTACTCTTTGTGGATAGGGGTGTGAAGATGCTTATTTAATTTTATCGTTTAAAAGACGATGTTTCTGCATCGCCGATTTAGAATCCCATTTAAGTCTCAACATAATTTCTCGCGCTTAAGATCTCTGATATTAAGATAATTTTTTGTCATAAATTTTTAGATAGTTTACGACGACGTGCCTACCTATATTTTATCTTTAAACTAGGTATTGCCTGCGGCTTTGCCCTTTTAAAACTAATGAATACACCTACAGTTTACATAAATAATATACTTCTTTAGGCATTGTACACTTTAAAAATGTTAAATCATGGTAAAACGTGAACTAATTCTTACACATATAGATTTATTTTTATATACATAGTTATAGATAGATGTACGTCTTACAAAATTAAAAAAAAATGTTGGTTTTTATGTTATAAGACAACGAACGAACACGAGCTCTCCTAATGGTGAAAGACAATTGTGGTCTACAGACACCACAGATTTCAAAGGTGCGTTTGGTAGCCCAAGTGTTAAAAGTCTAATGTGCAAATCTATTTGCTTCTCTGCCCTACGGACCGTAACATAACACTGTCTCTATGTCGGCAGGAATAGTTAAGTGGACCTTTACCTGGACAAGCTATAAGAGCCTTAGACCCTTAGAGCATTTACCCCTAAATATAGCACATAAAATATAGTAACTAGTATTCCATGTTTGGCTTGTAAGCAATAATCGCTATAGAAAATGTCAACGATGCATTGATCCGTGGTCAACGCTTTGATATCGCTAATGGCTTTCGTCGAGAAACTCATAAACTGCGTCTATCAACAAAGCAATTTTATTTTTATATTATCTAGGATAGTAAAGGACTTGATTACAATAAAATATAAATTTTGTAAACACAATTATTATGTTACTACCCTTTTGTAGCTTGATAAATACAATGCTTTATGGATGTTTTAAAACAATTTTATAGTACTATTGATAACGTGATACTTGGTGTCCGGGACTTGGCGTCAAGATACTTATGGATCTTAAAAAAAAACATCTATCAATCTTAACCTTCTATACGACACTTGCTGTACTTACTGTACCTGGTACATTCTACATACAGTACGATAGTTATTCTTTTAGCAAGCGCGTATGCATGTTTCCAGCTCAGATAAAATTACCTATGTTATCGCTCCAAAAATTAAGATTTTTTATTTTATTCTTATTGGTACTTTTAAAAGTTTCTGTAATTAAAGTTGAAGAAATGTGCTTAAAAAATAAAATGAAACATATATCGTGATTTCCGATAATTACTTGGCCATGCATGCTATGATAATTTTCATTTTTCATTTTCACCCAGAGATGATAATTTTTCAAGAAGGTTTACGACACATATACTATATATATGCCAAATCAAATAAATGCTTAAATCGGTTAAGCTTTGACACTAAATTTCATATAGATATAGATATTTTCTCAAACTCCTTAGCTCAGTTTAATAAATAGCGGATCGGCTAGTTAAAGATTTTTTTTTAGTAATAAATTTTAACTACTTAACAACTGTAAAACTAATTGCTTTTTATTGCCAACGGAATATAATACATGCACTAAAATGGTATAATTATATTTTATTTGACATGTATGATTTTTTTGAATTTATTTCTTAAATACTTATTATACTCATATGTTTTCACTCTTCATTTAAAAAAAATATGTGATTAAATGATAATTTGATTTAATTGTAAAATTATTTAATTGCTGTTTTAATTCAAGTGGTAAGGTATATTAAAATTTTTAATTTAATGTGTACGTGGAGCTTTTAATTTAAGAAAGCTATTTGCACCTGTAATTGGAGTAACACATGACTTGTTTTTTTATGTTTTGTTTTGACTGTTTCGTATTAGTGTATACTTTGTTGGTACAATAAGTAAATAAAAAATATATATATTTTATGGGATAAAAGAGCAAAGCATACCCGTGACTTGAGATAAAAAAACAACTTTGCCTTACAGACACCATAGTTGTGTGTGTGCGTCACTGTCCTATGGTCAAAGTGTTAGGCCTAATGTGCAAGTCCAGAGACTAGCCTATGTTGTTTACTGGAACAAGACAGCGCAAGCAGATATAGACATTATAGTGGGAGGAATAGGCATAGAGATGGATACCAACTGTAAACCGAGCAAGTTACTAAACGGAACCTTCAACTTTACCAGAAAGGCTGAGTAGGATAGCATATGTCGAGTCAACGCGTTTAACTCAAAAAAAAATTACGAATGTTTTATTTAATGAATAATCATACAAATTAACGGTTGCTTTATATTTTATTAAAAATCTTGCGTCAGGTTAAGCACACTGCACACTACTGCAGAGTTAGAGAGCCATTCGACGCGCTGAATTAAAACCTACGTTAAACATTTTAATATTTATAGAATTCATGGGCACGCTTTTATACCTCTTCAGAACCTGGGTATCCAACATCACACTGCTTTTTAATCATAAGTTCAAATACGTTACAGCCGTCGTAATGTGCAATAAAAATATCCATAAGAGAAATCCGGAATGTAGAGAAACATTTTGAACGTGCAGCTCATCTTAAATAGATACACTAGAGATGTTACGGAGCTTCCACACCAGTTCCGTGAAGTCGGAACTTCCGAATATTTTCACACCTTCGGTTCCACACACACACACACACACAGTTTTGAATCAGAGACTATAATCGAAGATCGAAGCATAGTAAATAGCATTAGGAGCCTCCATCAACCTTATCGAAAGAATAGTATAGAATATATTATATTTACTTCATTTGGATCTTACAAAGATTCTTGTGACGCAAACTTGTATACTACTTTTGGAATCCATTAATTTTATGTTAATTTGTAAATTTTTAAGTGTAATACGAAACATTAATAAACCGGCTCCAAAAAAAGAGGGTTATCATAAGAAATACGTACCTACCTATCAAATCGCAACTTGGTGACGAAATTGGAGTCGGTTTTTTAAGTTTTTTTATTAAACTCTAACTATTTTTTTCACTAGAATTATAAAAAGTTGTCAAGTTCATTGTTTTTATTTGCCATAAGAAATGTAAAGACTCTTTTTTGCTACCATGTTGGCGTACCTTAAGAACAAACATTTTTTTACAAATATTAGAATAAATGTCCTTTCAAAAACCCAACATTCAGAAAAAGCAGCATACCAAACTTCGCGCTAAATTAAATCTAAGCTAAAACTAACTTCACGCCAAACTAAAAAAACACTTATTTTATTTGTTACAAGTATTATTATTAAGTATGGTATTTTAAGTTTATAGGTGTGTCATTTATGCTGGTTATGGTACCAAGTAGGTAATTTCAACACTTGCAGATTAGGTATAACATATGTTGTACAAAGCGATCCTATTGCGTTCCCTTGGATTCAGCGCCCGGGAGCTACGCGCCCCTTGCATCCCCGATTAAGCACGGCCCTGAGTTTTAGGATTCATAAATGCAGCTGTTTTTGCAGCTGTTTGTGGGCAGTCATCAGTCATCACATCTCTCGAAGTGTTTGTTTATCCACTACCTGTTTTTTTTACATATACGTGTTTTATTTCAAGTTTATGAAATTTAGGTATGTATGTTATGTGATAAGGTAGCGAACTAGCACACGACTCTCCTGGTGATAAAAGACAACCATGGCCTACAGACACCATTGATAGTACATGTGCTTATATGCCTAAGAAAAAAATTTGAAGAAATTAATATTCTGATGATGACTTCTCAACATTTTTTTAAAACTTAAAATATGAACATCTATATTTATAAAAATGACTCCTCATTCCGCGCGGTCATCGCATCACGCCTGAACTGGTGGAACAATTTTGCTAATTCTTTTTTGACAAGAGAAGGTTCTTGTGAAGGTAAAAACCGGAAAAATTGCACGGAAAAAGTAAAAAAATGCTTTAATCTGTAGAAACTGTTGGTGGGGGTCATTTCTTTCGCCGGATCTTCTCAGTGAGGGATTGGCGCGGCCCCAACATTCCGATCCTGCTAGATTTAAGATTTTATTTATTTAGATTTATGAAGACGCGTCACAAGAATCTTTCTTTGTAAGGGCGATGTGAAATAAATATATTGTTATTATTTTAAAATGTAGTATGGCAAGAATGTTAGGCATATTGTGCAAGTCCACCGACCAACGTATCACTGTTATTATGGCGGCAGGAACAGGTACGGTGGTGGGCAAGTTGCTGCTCAGCACATTTTAACCAGTACAAAACTTACGTGTTGGAATGCTATGCTAAACTTTATCTAACTTCAATATTAAACAAGCAGTTTAACATATTTTTTAAGCGATAAGACATCGAACAATGCCATGGCTCTCCCGCTGGTAAGAGATCACGGTGACTTATTTTTGTTTGTTTTGTAGTTATAACTGCAAGAAAACTGAATTCTATTTTAATAACGATTTCCTCCACCTCTGAGATTCCATCATCAGATGCAAACTTTAACTTTAAAACAAAAAATAATTAAAATGTGCTTTAAAATAGCGAATGGCGTGGAAATCGATTGACGTAGGTACATAAAAAATGTACGAGTCGAAAATATCCTCCTTTTTTGAAGTAGAAGATCAAAAATGTAATGTAGCATTTGGATTCTCAACTCATATAATACGAAACAATGAGGTAGAGGTCGAACGTATATCAAGTATGAACCTAAAAGCTGGGACTGAACATGTCTTCAACTCAGAGAGGAAGACACACACACAAGACAGACTAAATGTAATAGGACGAATACTCCTCGACTTATCTAGATCCCAGTCCAGGTAGCCCTGCCTGCTGCAAGAGCATGACCTTTTGGACCCACCCTTGTCTAGAAGCTTACCTTACCTGCTATAATGTTAAATTTGGACCTCCTGTTCTTCAAATAAAATCAAAGACACTTTTTCAATACAAACAGGAAGAATTGACACCTTGAATGAGAGTAGATGGAAGAGTACTGTAACGAGAGTTTATTCGCGTTCGTATAAAATGCCTTACAACATTCTGCTGCCTTATGGTATCGCTATCGTTTAAGTTTGTCATTGTTGTGTTCCAGTTTGGAACTTAAGTTACCCGGTAAACATACTAGTTTTGTAGGCTATGTTATATACTCTCAGATTGATTTAGCACCATAACCATATTCATTTTCACAATCAAGCCTACTGTTTGCTTTTTCATATTTTTTTATAACATTGGAAGGCAGGCAAGGTGATTTCCTGATGGTAAGAAATTCACGCCGTTTAGAGACACCTAGGCTGGTGGTGCGCTGCCATCCTGAGGGCAGGGTGTTAGGCCTCAAGCAAAGTAAGTTTACCGGCTACCTTATCCTCCGAATCGGAACACGTCAACGGCAAGCACTGAGGCGACAGGAATAGGTAAGGCGGTGATACCGATCCGGGCGAGTCGCTGCGAAACTCTAACAGCTATTCAGATGTCACGTTGTTAGTGACGATAAGCTTATGCTCGCCTTTTGCGACCTGTCAGACAGGAAGGCAGAGTCTATTTTGCAAAGGAGTCCGGACCAACACGAGGGAAAAATAATATCATGTTATAAGATTTTAAAAAGAGGCAACCTACAGACACCATGGATGTTATTAGTCGCTATCTTACAAATTGTCGACCTTGTAATGCTTCATTACAACTGTATTAAGGTAGAGTCTAAATATGATTATAACTGTAGCGCGTAGAATGTTTCAGCAAGAACATTTACGCAACCGGCCGTTTCACCGACATCGGAAAAGGAAGTAGGCGATCGTCACGCTCGGGTAGATACCTGCACGATCGTAATGTAATGTGTGTAACTAATTCTTTCGATTCATAAAACAGTGCATGTTACTATTTCACAACACTCCAATATTTTGTTGATTAATAGTATTTGACCTATAATTTCTGTGCAAAAATAGGCATACCGAAAGTATGCACCTTTACCTATACTAAGCAACACATAGAATATTGTTTGTTTTTTCCCTCTATCGTTTAAAACTTGGCAAAATCTTTCGTTAGGAATAAGCCTATGTTTAGAAATGGACACAAACATACTAAAATGCTGATGATGAAACCTTTTGTAGAAATTGTAAAAATATAAAGCGGTATCTGCATATCCAAGGTGTACACATGTTTAATTTTTTTGCTATAATACTATGTGTAAATTAGGCTAGTAATATTTTGTCAGAAACAGTGACGGTCTATTTGACCAAAGTGTTACCAGATGATAAAACCGAAGGCTTCAATTCGATATCCGACTGGGCCAGGTATTTATGTGAAACAAAGATGACTGCAATTTAAAGTTTTTTTATTCGATAGGTTAGCGAACAAGCACACGGGTCTCCTGATGGTAAGAGATAGCCGCTGCCTATAGACAAGAAATAATACTAGGCGTTAATTTATCATAAACTATGCCAAAGCCAAAAGTCAGTTCGATACTCCAACCACGGCCTAATCAAGAATTCATGTTATGTTAATTTTTCGAATTCGTAGCGATCGCGGCACGCAACTGATTGTTATCTTATTGTAGCAATTAATGCCATATTTTGGTTTGATTTAATGAACTCTAGCCAAGGTTTTGTGTAGGGACGTGACGACCCCACCGCCCTTTATCTCCTTTAATAGAACATCTGATAATGCTGATCGGTTCTTCTCTAGCGCAATGAGTTAAGGTGGTAACTGTAAGGTTCTGCAACAGCTAACGCGGCATCCGGATTGTTACTAGTAATTTGTCAGTGCCCTTGTCTGTCAGATGGTCAGGTTATAACTGCTAGGCTATTTTTAAATAGGTTTTTACTATACAAAATATCTGAACTCGACGCATGCAAAACCTAGTGATGCTTCTTTCTAACCATCTTGAATCAGTAGCTTCGATCAGGAGCACTATCAATCTGTGTACAGAATCAGTTAACCTTCAGGATATTTAACAATAAGGCAGCTAATGAAGCATAATAACACAAAAATATAGATAATAATGTATTTCTTTCTTACAAAATTATTTACAACCCCACTATTATGCACATTTCCATGTCATAAATCAATTATAAATTAAAAAATCGACTCAAAGTTACATCTATACGAGCTAAATAACCTACATACAGATCGTTAGGCACATTATCAAAGTATTGTAAATGGTTTTCGTTTTACAGATACTATATTTAAACAATATTTACAGATATTCATATAAATTATGAGAAATTACGTTATTCACTATTAATCCAACTATATGAACCTTTTAACTAAATGAGGTATTTTACCCAAAGTTATAAAGGGACTTGACCTAGTAAAACTCTGAAATATTTGACAATCATAAAGTAAAAACATCTACAATGTTACATAAAAAGGTATTTAAATTATTTTGGGCAAACATCTTAGTCATATCGATATTTCGTAATCATGGCACAAATAAATTTACATAATATTTTAAAACCTATAAAATTGAAACGGTAGGCCATCTTATTAGGCATCCAAACTATTAACTTTGAAATGAATTTGGTAGTAACAAGAAATATACATCGCCGTTATACACCATTTCAAAAACACGGAGTAAGGTACTCCAAACTTCAAAACAATTTTATAGTCTTTATTACAATGTCATACAGATTGTCCCAATTTTACTCCTACTGCATGAACTAATCATGTTTATTAATAGGGCGGCAACTGTCTTAACAATAATAATGCAAACGCTAAAGTAAGAGTTGACATTATAGTTTGTATCAAAGTGTTATAAAGACTGTAATACCAAGTTGAACCTTGGAGTACTTTAGTTTAAGTTTATTAATAGGATTGCATAAAACCTGAAGCCGGAATGTTACTCTATTTAGCTTAATAGCTTTACCGGTCATCACACCTTCCAAATCAGAACACGACAATGTCAAGCATTTACATTAAACTCACACGATTAGGTACTAATTCCAAGCAAAATGTCGATAAAATTTCCCATTTTTACAAACCATCAGCAACTTGAAAAAAAATGAAAACTTGTGTAGTTATTCAAGAGATTTCAGATAACTTAATATGGATTATAGTAACAAAAAAAAGTGAAAAAAAAAATTATCTGAGTATGAATTAAACATATCTTAAGGAATTTCTTCTTTCTCTTTCTTAGGTTGCCAGTTTTCAAATACATACATTCCTAAATGTTTCCTATAAAATAAGTAAGTTCCACAAAGATCGCTGTCTTGCAAACGTACTGGTCACATTTATTTATCAATAATTTATTATAAACAAATCGTATCACGCGCACGGAAGGTTGCAAGTTATGCATAATTGTACATACTCGTCATTGTTTATAACAAACAATTTATAGTCCATAGCTATTAACCATATAGATTACGACGCTGCCAGAGATCGCACAACTATTTCTAAAATAATTGACTATACTCTCATAAGACATAAAATATTTGCAACAATGGTTAAAGTAATAATGCATTACAAGCATATGCCAATGACTATTCTTATATATGTCATTGACTATATTCATGCGGCTTTTAGACATGAAGGTAGTATTAATATATGCAATTTTTTTCATATTAGGCAAGTACCAAAAAGTACGTAAGATATTTTTTTTTTGGTATTTGCTTATCAAATTCTGTTATATTTGCAATTTTTATTCTTCACTTTTATGCTAAATATATTTCCATCCACAGTGCAAAAGGCATAGAAACATAAGATAGGGTTCAGAGTATTTTGTAAGTAATACAAGTTTCTTACTTTGACTTTTGAAAGTAATGTAATGGACAAAACTTCGTGTGCGTAAATGTCAATTTGCAAAGTTAACGCGCTACAAATATTCAACCTTTTTCTTTTTATCCTTCTATTTTATTTCAAGCTATTTCAGTTTTTTTTGACTAATTATTTCTGAGCTGGTAACTAAAAAAAATGTTAGATTTTTTACTGTTGGCACAAAAAAAACTACTATTCGTAAGCAAAACGACTCGTTTCTTCAACATAGAAATCGGATATACATCGCTTAATCTTAATTTACTTATTTGAACACTCTAAGGGCCACTTGTGCTTTCCTTTATTATTAAATATTTAACTAGGAGTTAACTTCTAATTAGGCTTAATCACTTTATATTTGACAGTTTAACTTATTATAAAATTTACTCCGGGAACGTGCAAGTGGCCCTAAGCAACATAAACAAAAGCTAGTAGCCCTAATATCTATATCTTAGCTAGATTTAAACATTGGCCACGAGCCAGTCAGTTGCCCGCGAAATATCATTTATTATATCAAATGACTCGGAACAGTGGACAACAAATCCATTGACAGCACATTACACAGATAATATACACAAACCGTAAGTGAGACACTTGAATATTTATATTGAAATCTAACCAAATGTTTACGATCGATTGCTGTTTGTCAGATAACACTGAATTATGTTTATTTATTTTTCCTTGTTACATAAAACAAACCAGCAACTATTTTACAAATATCGCGCGATCTTTGTTATTATTGCAAGTTACAAAATAACCCTGCCGTACTTCACAACAAAATAAAATTAAAAAAAAAAACATCACAAGCATAAAAGTGAAGAAAAATACGTACGTTACAAATGGGTGTATGAGTATTTATTGGTAAAGTATATTCGTTAAACTCAATTCCTTTCTGAAATTGAACTTCACTTGCGTATTTTCGGCGTGAAAATAAGCATGAAGTTTGTTATTGTTGCCCTAATAAGTTATAAAAATAAATAACGATTGTAAAATATATATAACAAAGATGTGCTACATTTCATTGGTCCATAACAAAAAAAAACCTTTTCTAATGTACTACACTAAATAAAAAGCATATTTACACATTATTCAAACGCCTAGTTTACATATTTCTCTTCTATAATATAATTTACACTATATTTACGGTAATACTTTAATCGAATACTACTAAATGGCTATTATAAGATATTCATAATTACAATTACGCGGCAAACTAATTTACACAAATAAATTATTATTGTCGGAACATAAATGTAAAACATTACATGTATATTGTAAATCCGTAAAATTAATCTGAAAACATTATCAATACCATCCAAACAATTATACAATCTTGCTTTAGATATTCATCGTAATATTTTTTTAAATGTAAGATAATAAATAAAAGATATTGTGTAAAACTGATAGCAAATAATTAAAGACGAACATATAAAAATCTTAATCATAAATACACCTATTTTACACATTATTTTTATGATTATCTTTAAAACTTCAAATGCATTTCATTTCCATAAAGGAGTGAACTCACTAAGTGCAATCGCGTGTAAGATAACTTACATCATTTCCTATTTGTTGTACAAATTGTGACCACACCACACAACATACTAATAAATAAAAAAAAAAACAGAAATAAAGTTCAACAATTTTTTGGTGATACCACACCCCCATCGTTTTGCTGAAATATTGTAGTATATTTGGATAAGAATACAGAAACACGTACGGGACAGAATTTTGCCGAGCAACGGAAATCAAGGTTTACGAGAGCTAAAATAACTTAATTTTTTTATAACTTTTTTAGTATTGAATTCGTCGCTTGTGATGCAAGATAAATAAATATGTATCTAAAACTATTACATATAAGTAATTCGTAATAAATGAAAACGTCACATTTAAAGCGGCACACTATTATTGTTTTGTTGTGTAGCACAATCTATTATTTTCATACCTGAGTGAGTGAGTAGTGAGGACCCTCCTTTATGAGCAACAACATGTCCGTACCAAATACATTAGTCATAAATGTAATAAACTTGCAAGATTTACCTAGTACTGTTCAGTCTTGCTTTCGTTATATACATGGACATAAAACCGATAGGCTATCACTTTACAATGTATTGTTTTATTTACAAACCACTATATAACAGTGTTGCATCGTAAATATCACAATTTTATTGACACCGCGCGGCATTTCACGGTAAGTTATGGACGACTCGTATTTACTAACGACGGCAAAAGCAAGGCGCCCTGAGTATGTGTTGCATGTTAATACATTCAATTCAATGATGAGCATTTTAAAATCAATTTATTTGTCACGTAGTTGCGGACAAAGGTCCCAATTCCAACACACATTGACTAAACTTATTTTAGGCGTTGACTATATTTTAGCAAAGATAGAAAAAAATCAAATTAAACATTTTCAATAAGAGAAAGCTACACAACATGTTCATAATGTTGCTAATACCCATTTTGACCACTTCAGCTTTCAAACAAAAATTCAGATCGAAATAGGTCCATTTGCTAAGGAGTTATGATCCCACAGACAGACAAACGCACAAAGACAAGTAAGAATTATGCCCCACCCAAAACAGCCAAAATTTTTTGTTAGGGGTTAAAATCAAAAGTGGTAGAACATTTTAGATTTATGTCAAATTAATCAGGACATAATTTATACGGCTTTTCATATTCTGAGGTACAAACGAGTTCATGTCGCGTAAACTAATATGACAGTACTAAATTTTTTTATCTCTTTCTATTACTTGCATTGAAAGAAGATAGTGATACAACTTAAAATAAGTTTAGTTAGTGTACAGCAGTATTACAACCAAATTCTGAATTATAAGTGTATTTCAAAAGTAAGCATTACGTTGGTGTCTATCCACTTACAAAATTAAATATTCCATCACAGTATAGTCCAACTTATTTTAAATTCCATTACAAAAACCTCCAATTAGCAAGCAGGCTGTGCAAACAATATTATTATAGCAGACTCATATTTATGCTTATAAGAATGAACGATATATAGATATTCAATAAATAATTGATTAAAAGATATCGGGCTGAGCATAGTGTTTCTTCAAAACGTCGGTATGTAACCACAAACTGGTTGTGGTCACATGGTAAGTATGTACCATGCATAATGTACTGTCAGATACACAGTTCAATGTGGAATTTTCCGTTATATCCGTATAATTTAAAAATACTTTTGTAACTGACAGTATCACTACATAGTATAAAACAATGTCGCTTTCCGCTATCCCTGTCCCTGTTTCTATCCTGTTTATCTTTAAAACTACACAACGTACTTTGATGCGGGTTTTTGTAAGATAGTGATTCTATAGGAAAGTTTATATTAATCTAAGTTTATAATAATAACATAGAAGTTTGAGCGCATTTGGGAAGCTGAGACGAGCTAATAATATAAATATAAAGAAATACTTTGGGACACAATAATTATCTGAGACTGTATTATACCGACATTTTAACCATAGTTCTTTGTTATTATACCTTCAAACATCTTTCATGACACACGTGCGAAATAACCTCAATGTTTAATGTTTCGGATTTTAAAGGGTTTTAGGCCACGTGAGGACAAATTGGACCATTGAAGGACAAGATCTAGATGGATAAACGACATATTGAAAAAGTCCATGTTCAGCAGACAATGAGTGAAGACTAAGTTTGGTAGATTTCAGTTTGATACTACAAATCAGTTTGAAAATATTTAGAACTACTTAATGCTACTGTTTTTTTTCACTATCATTTTCACGTTTTATGTTATTTTTATTTTGGTATAATCTTGTTTTATTTTTGTATAAATAAATCATTAGTCAGTGTAAACTTAAATCTAGAGGTGTTCAGAAACATTTTGTGATTTATCTATTTATGATGGAGATTTTTGTCTCTCGCACTCACTTTCGAAACGTCCACACTTCACACTTCATTTTAGTCATTATAATTTTAAAAACTTCGAGCAGAAAATCACTTTCTAGCAGGAAACTACAAATCCGGAGAAAACAAGATAAGCTCTATGCCTCTAGAGTATTATGAAACTAAACTGATTCCAGCTATCAAACGCGAGTTTGACGTCACAATGATAAATCCCAGTGACAGCTACTATATTTTCTTATAACATTTTGAGAAATACACATTCCGCTTTACTTTGTGCCTACCCAGCAAGGGACTTTGCGTGAAGATATGTACATTACTTTTTTCATAAATACAAAACATTCATAGTATGTTCCTGTACTATGCCAACATATCTCTCTACTGCATACCACGCTTCGGCCAAAACATGAATCTGGACAGGACTTTTTTACGAGTTGATTACACAAGCTCTGTGCAGTAATTTATTTTGATCGAAGTGTTTATCTATATCATATTGATTGTATGTACGAATATGGAATACTAGTATACATAGTGAACACATGATTTTAATATATCTTGCACAGGACTTGACGCGAACATTATATTATGTAATATGCAAAAATAAATGTTGAATATAATAGTCTGATGTGACGTCAAACGCGAGATCGAAGCATCGAAATTGGCTTTCCATTTTTTCTTCTTCTGAGTGGAGTCTTACATTATCATATACCTAGGATCATAGATGTACAGCGTATTTTGCTTGTATATACTTTTAATATAGACAAATGACACTAAATGACAAGTCACTCAAGCCGTGAGTCAGTGGTGGCGATTTTGTTGCGCAATCACCTAACTAATTTTAAGTTTTCGCTAACTTCTTTTAACATAAAGTATTAGAAAGAGACAAAATACTTTTTGTGCTGTTATATTAATGTGCGTATGACATTTCTAGAGACGTTTAATAAATTACTTGGAAAATGTTGATTAAAAACGTCACAATTAGACAAGTTCGGACTAATCTGACATGTCTAAAACGTTCAATTATGGGCGCTACAACTTATTCAAAGAAACTCATTTCCTGTCGCGTATTTTTAAAATTTGCATACGAAATAAAGGTACTATGATCCCAGATATATAACAATTAAACAACTCCCTGAAGGGAGTTTAGAATTATAACATACTAGTTTCGTTCCATGAAGTATAAGCATTAGTGTGCGGAATGCGCGTTGTGCTGGGCCTTCTTCTTCCTCTGTGCGAGCATGTCGTAGAAGGGGTTGTGACTGATAGAGCGACGCAGGCACTCGATCCATTCGTCTCGCTCTTCCACTGTGGCTGCCGACATTCTGGAAACAAAAATTCAAGTAAGCTACTCTGAATAACGTACAGAAGACTTGCTTTCGAACAAAACGCAAGATTCGGTATTAAAAGTATACCTACAATGACCAAAAATGACCAACTTTTCTGTTGGCAAGAGACAACATTCACCATTACATCTAAGGTCGTGGTGGTGGTACCCTACTTTTCAGGCCGGAACTTGATACTGCGATTATGGTGACATGAACAGGTAAGGGCATATCCTGGCATGTAGCTGCACAGCATCTACCGCCAGTAATCTTGTCAGAAATGACCAATTTAACTTATGCTTATCTTATCCTCTTGTGAGTTGCCAATCAGATAAGCAGATTATCTATTGTACACAGGGAAAACACTAAACATACAACATGAAAAATACACATAACTTGTATTTTTGTAAGCGCCTTTTTGAAATGTTATAGCCTACAAACAGTCTTTCATCCGTAGAAATCACTTAGCATGTCATGGACCGTTTGTGACTTGTCATAAAGTTGGGTAACTTTGAATGAGGAAGATTTATATTATGAGAGCAACTAAAGAAAGGAATAAACAATTGAACTCCAGCAACTTGGTACACAGACGCATGATTTTTGACCTCAAGTTCCTAAACCAGGGTTGAAAGTGATTTTAATTCATAGTTCCCATTAAACATTACGTGGTGGGTTTTAGATTGTGTTGTTGAGAATACAGTGGAAAATATCTCGACCTACCTATATACAGTGTGTTTCCCTTCAACAACTTTTCCTTCCGAGTCCGTCTTGCACGCCTTGATGAGATCAGCTCCACCGCTCGCGTACAGCTCAAGGCAATGAGGTCGTTGTCGATCACTTGCTGGACGGACCTAGAGACAATCAAGTATAGATTATTAAAAATAATACATATCGACCAGTCCTGCCGCCATAGCGTGTGTGCTAGCCATCGCTAACCCAGAAATATAAGAATCTAATTAAAAAAAAATAAGCCCAGGAATCCAATCCGACCTAGCGAATAGTTGATGACGTTAGGCCTTTACGCAAACGATTACTACTACTACGTTCCGAACATAGGCATATAAGGAACGAGGAAGTATAAATAAGAGCGACGAGCTAAAATGCGCGACCATTCTGAAATGGAGCGAAGTCGGATGCACAGCCTAATCTGAAAGTATGACCCCAGATCTAGGATATAAGCAAGAATAGGTAAGAAATACAAATATGTATGTTTTATGTGCAATATTCAATAAATTACAGTTCCGGGGGTAAGGCAAGGAAACTTCTGGAAATAAAGCTCGCCAGAGTATAAATATTACCACCGAAATCCAGTCTAGCGTTTGCGATCGGACCTCCAGAATAATAACTGGGAAGAAAGACAGAAGAATAAGAAGAACGCTAAAGAAGAACCTCCTCGGCTTCACTTC
>NJDC01006149.1:24691-65700 GCA_002245475.1 Calephelis virginiensis
TTGTTTTCGTTCCTGGGGGAGGCCGGGGAGGAGGTCTGACCAGTGATCGTTACATTGAAAATGTTCTACTGGATCAAGTTGTCCCTTATCAAGGCTTTATTGGAGAAAATCTCATCTTGATGCATGACAATGCCCGATGTCACACTTCTCGGGCCACACGTGATTTCCTGAACGAAGTTGGAATTCACACTATGCATTGGCCACCGCTCAGCCCCGATTTAAATCCCATTGAGCACATATGGGACGAGCTCAAAAGGAAAGTTAGAGCGAGGAATCCGCTCCGACAAACATCAATGAGCTCAAGACTGCGTTGGTAGAAGAGTGGGGTCGAATACCACAATCATCCATTAAAAAGTTGATAAGGTCGATGAAGAATCGCATGAGAGCAGTGATCAATGCTAGAGGAGGAAATACCAAATATTGACACGAATAAATTTTTTATCTTACGCACATTTTGTTTCATTTAAACACAATAACCCCATACTGTGAAATTGTATGAATTTTCAACATTTTTTACATTATCATTGGCATTAACCTTTTTTACGAAACTACTGAATCGATTTTCATGCAACTTACACCATTTTAAAGCTCAATTACTAGGCTTTAATTATGTAAAACATTATATAGAGGTATAATAAGGCATTTTTAAGTTACATCACTTTTTATGCGCACTTGAGGCTTGAGTCGATTTACTTGCACGCGACTGTAGTTTAAAAAAAGACGTCTTAAACTAAAATGTTAAAACTTACTGCTATCAATAGTTTCGCGCTCGTATTAAAGCTATCTAGCTCTTGTGCAATAAAAAAATGGATATTTATATAGTTAAAAATAGCCTTTGTCTTCTCTAAATCATAAACTAACGGCGTGCTAAGTTCTGTTGCAATCAGTTCAGAAGTCGACACGTAATTAAATAACATGTATATTTATTGTAACAACATCTGAATCTTTTTCATCTATAACATTAATAGCAAATAGGATAACAACATCAACAACACTAGCTCATGTTCAAACCCTATCATAACGAAAGATAATGAATAAATTTGAATAGCAAACTCTGTGTTATCAAAGACTTTTAAGCAATTTGCTAAATATACTTAGACTAGCTGACCCGGCAGACGTTGTTCTGTTTTTTTTATATGTAATTTATAAAAAAAAGGGTTAGGCACCCTTATTACTTAGGGGTATGCAAAATAGATAGGAACCGATCCTCAGACCTACTGAATATACATTAAAATTAGGTGAAAATCGATAAAGCCATTTCGGAAGAGTATGGCAACTAGAATTGTGAACACGAGAATTTTATATACTTACAGATATATTTTCTAATGGAATGATTCCCCGAGGCTCTTTGTCTGTTGTGTACTCGAAGTAATACAGGCAGTTGTCATTCAATATGAACCACCGCCTCTTCCATGACTTGTACCTGAAAATTCAAAACACATTCGATTAATACCTTCATATATTTATTTTCAGCAGATGGAAACACGGAGATTTTCAAATTTAACGGATTCATTTGCTTTTTTTATGTTAGACCAAGCCTAACATTCTACAGAGTAACCCGACTTTGATATTTTCTTTAGAATAGAGTATAACTCCAAGGTGATCCCATATAATTTTTACTCACTTTATTTATATTATTTTTTTATTTGTTTAATTAGGCGATATAATATTGAAATTAATGCCGGTATTACATATTATTAAAATTATAATTATAAATATAATAAATTCTATGATAGATACATAAAAAAATATTAGTCACCAAATGTGTAGCTAATCGTATAACTAGAGCTAGGACTAATTGGATTAATTTTTAATAATAGTCTAAGTTTAATTTTATATCTCAAAAGAAAAGACTCAAAGGATTATAAAAATAGAAAAGCTGGGAAACACCACGAAAAAAAAACAACACTTGCATTTTTTCTTACAAACTGATATACGCTATCAATGTCAGAACGTACGACGTTCGCCGTATCGGCTAGTACTAAATAAATATACGTGTTCATGTAACACTTATTAATCTAACCCAAAATAACCTAAGTTAATATATATGGGTGATGCATTACCACCTAGGTTTCAGGTAAAAAAAATAGGTAGAAGTACATAACTACGAAAATAAATAAAAAAACATTATTATCAAGAAATACAGACATCTAGACTTATTACAAAAATGCATTTCCCAGCCACTAATCTAACACTACCCTAGTCAAATATTTTGGTCGCTTATTTCAAAATGTATATTAATTGTATGGTTTATGTTATTTACTTATCTTCACGACAAATTATTTGCGGGGTAGGCAGAGGCAATCGAGTGCAAAACATCACGATCCTCGCAAGCCTAGCTTTCTTCACACTAAATACCCTTTTCATACAGACACATCGGTTTCGTAGACTCTTGACACCAACCCGTAAAAACATGATCAATTTGACCATGGATTTCAAGCCAAGTCTCCCCGATTACCTACATCCATCCTTATTCAAATAAGACATGCCAAAGGATTTATCCATATTTTTGTATATGATTGAACGGAACAACTAGATGAAAATTATTAAGTAACATTTTAAAATTGACAACTTAGTAAACAATCCATAATCTTAGCTTATCCGAATAAAAATATCTTTATCTAAATAATAGTTTGATAATTAAATTACTCGTAAATCTATTTTAGACGAAAATAAATTTGAAGTAGTTCAACGGTGAGAAACATATCAATCTTTGAATAAATTTTAGACATAGTCGCAAACCCTCATAAAAATAATACTGTGTTTGTACCTTCATGACATGGATAAAACCTATATAAGATAAGATCAACCTTTAACGGATTTTTATGGTTACGACCGGGTCCTAATCTTATATCTCCTAAAACACCCATAACTAACAAACAAGATAAGCTGTATCATATGCTGTCATAAAATATCCTAGTATATTAAATTACTAACCTACAAACATGCGAGTATAAGGATGAAATAAGGATATAAGAAAATGTACAATATATTGAATACATCACAGGTATGTTAGGTAAGTATATTCTACTGATAATAATATCTTCCTATCAGAGTTCCCTAGCTGTTTGCCCGCGACTTAGTCTGCATTGAATAATTACGATTTTGATACAAACTTTCATTCTCAGTTTTAGTCCTTATGGGCCGATTTTTGAAGAAAAATTGTCTATATTTACACTCGGATCTATGCATGCATTTAAAATTTCATTAAAATCGGTTTAGCAGTTTAGCTGAGAAAGACCGATACACATACAGACATTCGCATTTACAATATTAGTATGAATTATAATAACCAGACACATCAAACAAAAACTGTTCATTTAAAAATACACTAATTAGGCAATTTTGTAATATATTGTATCGTAGCAAAACAAAAGTGCTTTGCTAATTTATATAAGAAAAATAACTGCCAAATGCAAATACGGAACTTCTCTAACTTTTCATACAATTATAAGATTTTCATACAAGCGGTTATATTTTATATGTATATAGCAGTGTCATACGGTTCGAAATTCCCCGGATAGACTAGTTCTAAGTGTAAGATGAATCACGTGATTTGCAAATTGACTTACCTTCCACCCTGTTTCCATAACCACCCCTCCTTGTCGGGATTGAAGAAGGTATGCATGAGATCATTACCGTCGTCCTCGGGTATTTTGAATGGCTCCGTCTTAATAGACTCGTATAGAGACTGAAAAAAAAAGAAAACACGTACTATTATTTCATAAAACAAAACTTATAAAATATATCTAAATCATAATTTTATTGAGTATAATGGATGTGGAGGGAGCAAAGCAGGTTTGCCAGGACAGTGAGGTTTGGTCCTCAATAATCTGCCTTCACAATGAGGGACTTGGCGCGAAGATATGTATTTATAAAATAATTCGTCACACTGATCTTCCATCGACCATTGAACATAGCAGGGCTTCCTTAAAGCAAGGGGCGGAATCTAGCTCTCAAAAAAGTTTTAGTCGTCTAAAATTAAAAAAAAAAGTGGCTACAATTTTTTAAAGAGATGCTTACAAATAATTAAGAGCAGTAAAACTACAAAAAAGGATATTCCAACTATTTAATTAGTATTGCCGCGATTTGATCATTCTTTTTTGAAAGTTAGCAAATGATTTCAATATGATACCACAAAAATTTCATAACATTTGTATAGTAGTTATTATACTTAGTAGTAATTTTTGTGTTATACTTAATACTGAAAATTCATTTCGATTTAGATAGTTCCCATCCTTAACACAGAGCTGGATTAACCCCTGTATGGGACTGTAGGCAATACAATTTTCGGCCCCTTTTCTTTACCTATCAATCTCGCAAAACTGACATATTGTAATTAACGTATTTCGAATGTTTTGGAATTATTACGCATTCAACGAATCGGGGATTCCCCTACGAAAATCTTGCGTTCCGAAGGATTAAAATAGTTCTAATATTAGACTTTTTTTGCGGACTGCAGTGGGCCCGTCGATTCTGGTCCCCTAGGCAGTTGCCTACTCTGGCTTAATATTAATTCGGCTCTGAGAGTATAAGATGAGCAGTTAAAAAGTAACGCGCTAAATTCTGAAAGCACCTAAACTGGAAATTGTATTTTTTTTTGATAGCTTAATTCTTAGAAATACTAACACCACCTTAATAATAATCACCGACTAGCGTAGAAACAAGACATTATGACATTTAGATAGATACGCAGGAAGCACGTATGAAATCTCGGGAAAAAGGTTAAAGCAAATATAGAGCATACCAACATTTTAAAAATAATCCCCGTCTTTAGCTGTCACTCGTATTCTTCTGGAAGCTTAAACATCACCGATAACCCTAAACTAAACCCTAAACTTATGTGCGTAAAATTGATCTTGATATCAAGCTTCTTAGCTATTAACAGGTAATTATTTACAGTAAACGATATTTAAAGTTGTACAATACACAAGAGATCAAATAAGATAACACAAGGTAGAATATTAAATTAAATGTTATAGTTGTTACAAAGATTCTGTACAATTATTCACATTTTAGTTTAACTAAATTAAAAATCTATTAATACCTAATTAATTGTCAACAATCTCAGAATCACTCTTTTGTCACTGTTGAAAAAACAAAGCCATTTAAACTCGTCACAAACAAAATGTTTATATTTTATAATCAAGCCACTCGCCGGTCGCCACACAATTTTCTCTATAACTAACTCGACGAATATCAGACGTTATCACATTATGTCGTTGAGATAAGAACTTCGCTCCGTTTAAATAAAATATCTCGGTGTATCAAAGTGCGTCTTTAGAGGTTACATTTATTTTGTCAATAAGTAAACATTAAAATACATCAAACAGTATTGGCTGTGACTATGAAATAGAATTTCCATAAAATGATTATGTAGGTACTAGTAATATTAACTGGGTCATTGTTGTTTTGTTTACATTACAGTTATGCGTAAAACCATAGTGATATAGAAAAGCCTAAGGATCATGTTTTTTTAATATGTATTACATACATATCTTCATGCCAATTCCCTAGCGGGGTTGCCAGGTAATATCGAGTTCCAAATGTCAGGATCCTTACAGTCCTGCTTTGCTACCTCATTCTTTACATTTTTTATATAAAGCCAGTTTCGAAAACTTTTGACACTATCCTCGGATGACACCCGAGGGATTTGGTCGTTGCACAATTTTGTATTTCTTTGCATTCTGATGCAAGCCTCTTTCTCTGAAGTAAATTTTTTATAAGAATTTAAAAAGCATCGACATACTAAACATACAGAAAAGATTAAATGTATCTAAGGCCACAAGTGACCAAACTTTAATATCTGGCCGCTGACTCGGGCCTATGCGGACTTGAGAAAAATCCGTTCCTGTAGTTTACTGATATATTGCTCCTCTAACGACGATTATGATGGTACTATTTAAGAATTTGAATCAAAGTTCCAAATTCCAAAAGGAGCGTGTTCGACCAAAAAGCAAACAAAATCAAGTGTTTCTTTTTGAAGTAATATTCAACTATTTACTGTTTCCAAATTAATTACTTACTCAATTGTTTATAGTCTCAAAATTAATTACTTACTCAACTATTCATAGTTTCAAAATTAATTGCCTAACTCATATATTGAAAGTTCGACAAGAAAATATGTCACCAAAACCTAGATAACCAAAGTGATGAAGAGTTGCGAATCTAGGGCGTGTATTATGGAATGACAATTACGAATTACTACAGCTGTGTAATTAAAGTGATGAGAACAGAAAAGGTGTGGGGCAAGTCTGCATTACGTAACGTCTTTTTATAGGATATAAAAAAGTAATATTACTTCCATATTTACTGCGTTTCTCAATGTTGCTTTTACTCTTTTCATCGTCGACACTTTTTAAAATTTTAACGTTCACATTATTTTAAACAGCATTTCTAACTTTTCCACTGTACGTGACTAAAACTTATATGTTGCCAGCAGTTATGCCCGAATATTATGCTTAGTTAGATCTCCCACGGGAACCCGTTTAGATATCAAGTCTCCTAGTTATCTTCTTCAACAAATAATCACAAAAATATTTCCCCAAAAAGACACTTTAGCATATTTTATAACATTATTAGCTGTCCTGGAACTTCGTTTTACTCGTTTAGACTGTATGGGAAAATTAGATTGTTGTTTCTCTTAGTTTCCTCGCAGTTTATTCCATCGAATATAGATATAGATTGCATGTCTTTTTAATGCCATATCGTCAACAAAAATTAAAAATTTTCTCCCGAATAAAATGTGGTTGGGTCACCCTCATCATTTAGGGTGATAATTAGGGTTATGAAAAATAGTTAATCGTTTCAGCCATTTCGGAGGACTATCGTAACAAATACTGTGACACGAAATTTTTATACACATGGCAGTATCCATAACTTATGCATACTTTATCCAACCGTATCGTTTTCTCTCTAACGTCGCAAAAGGAAACGCCAGGTTAAGATGTATCATATTCATTGACATTATTAGATACTAAATAAGCCAACAGACGTTGCCTGTCCTAACTACGATTTGTTTTTATTTAAACCTATATCTGAGAACATTTAAGACAGAAAAAAAAATTAGCCAAATTGGTTCATCTGTATGACATGGTTCAGAGAAATTGGGGTTCATTGCTACATATAAGATACATACCGACATAGTTGATTATTGTCATAGTCATTATTTCATCACTACTTTATTTTCAAATTTTTTTTTTACATAGTAATATGTAACTTACCAAGAGCAACTCCTGAGGCAGGTCACCCCCGTTGTTGATGCCGCGATTCATAGCCACAAACTGTTCGGGAGTAGGTTTGTCCTTCACACTGGGATTGTGAAGCGACGTGTTGAGCATTATTATCGCGAAACTAAGGACGTAGCAGGTGTCTGCGTTAGTGAAAATGTCGGGGTTCAGCTGACAGTACCGCTGTGCGAAACTTTCCATCATCCGGTCTATTTTCTGTGCTTCCCCGGGCAGTCGAAAACTCCAAAGAAACTGTCTGTAATTGAAAGATATTTCTACTATCATACTTGATAACTTAAGCGAAGTAAAACTGCTAAAGATCGATAAAGATTTTAATAAGTAAGTCATTTAGATACTCAAAAAGAGTTATGTTTCTCGATTTCCCTGGGAAATCAATAATCAATTAGATAAGAGACTCGGATGGCAATGACACCACCTCGGATAAAAACGGTCTTTCAAAATAGTTTTAGAAATAACGGATAATTCAATTAGCACGCATAAAAAATAGAGTCCAAAATATAACCTCTTCCCTTTTAGAAGTCGGTTAGAAAGGATTCGACCAAGATAAAATTTGTGTAATCTGTATGTAACCTGCAAAAGGTTATTAACCAAATGACAGGCGTGGCGTCGCAAAAGTTTAGGATCGATATTCCATTCAAAGGTTGCACAAAGTTAGGAAACCTATAGCTCCCAAAAATTATTTACTTCTCAGTTCTTTTTAACTTTGATGGATTATTAGTGTTTATTTGACTGTTGAACGTAAAAATCGATGTTTTTGATATTTTGAGAAGGATTTCTTAATGGTACGAATCACGCACTAATAGACACCGAATATGTTAATGGTATGTTATCAATTAAAGGCTGAAGTTTTAAGTTCTTGCACCATAACTTTACAGGCTGTCCTACCAATAAAACAAGACAACGGATAGTCAGTTTTTTTTTTTCGATATGAAACTATCTGATAAGCATCTTAAGGATAGCGGCTATTTTGACGGGACGGGAGCGCAAGCAACAATTCTCCTAGATCACTTTCATATGTTTTGTATGGAGAAATGTACACTGTCCGGCCGCATCGCGGCGGATTATTGCCACCAAAAAGGGGAGTAAAAACTATATTGATAATGTCAGTAGAGGGCTAAGGCTATTTTAAAGCTCAAGCTTTATACGACGACTACCAGTGGCGTCTTTTTCCATACTTAATGATTTAAGTTATTGAGTTAGATATGTAGAGTTTTCTTTTTTTACTCTTCTCTTGGGCACTGACTGAGAAAATTCCGCCGAGCAATGCAGACCGTCCCACCGGAGTGTGCTTTGCAATCCGTTCCGACACGCTCCGGCCCGTCAACAGTGTGTGCTATCCATTACTGTACATTACGAGCTATAGCCTATATGTAGACAGGTGACTTCTTTTCACTTTACTAAATCTGCTAAATTACTTTCTCATAGTGTAAATCCATTGATTTTCACGTAATGTCTGAAGTCTTAAGTCACATTTGTATGACGAACAAGAAACGATAGCGTCGTTTTATCACTAGGTACACTGCAATTTGTTACGTTCAGCCTTGTCATTGTGTCTTTGATATAAAAGAATGTATCTTCACGCCCATATCCCCGAAGAGGTAGGCAGAGGTACAACCAAGGCACCCATGACTAGCCGAAAACACTAAGTCCCACAATGTGATAGGTGGCAAGCCTATCGCCAACCGGGCACATTTCCAATCCCGACCAACATTTTTTTTTTAGAAAATTGGAAAAATCCAATTTTGTTTTTGTTGGCCGACCCGAGATTCGAATCCGGGACCTCATGCAGTCAAGTCCAACACCCGGACCCCTAGACCACAGAGGCGATATATAAAAGATTTTTTTTCATATAACGATGACATCTTGAAGAATAACAGCGTTATTTTATATCAATGACAAACTCAAATTTAATGTACCAAAACCAGTACCAGTGAGTATAATATGAACGTTTAAAATAAATTACTGACAAGTTTGTTTTGTTTAAACTTTAACCGTCTTATTAATAAACACGGCGTAAAGTACGCCAAGGTTTAACCTGGTATTATAGTCTTTATTACAATGTGATACAGACTATAATATCAAATTAATTTTACTCCTTCGTTAGTCCATGTTTATTAATAAGAGGGTAAAGGTTTGCGACTAAGCTAATTCTTATACATTTTAGTATATATCCCCCCAACCTCCAATCATTACGTATATGATGCCCTATGCCCATGTCTTCGCTAATTGTTTTGAATATGAAATAAATTAAGAATCTTTTAAAGGAACAAATCACTGAAAGAGATTGAATCTCACCTTAAAGCCTGAACTAGAATTAAATCCGTAAAGTCGTGTAATTCAACAAACGCCCGTAGAACCGCTTCATTGAAGTCCGATCTCTCGCCGAGATAATCACCTATCGCTGTTTTACTTAACCCTTCGCCTTTGTGGAGGAATTGTGCTACATCTTCAGGCGTCCTTTGGAGTAGGCCGTTTTCGTATAAATATTCAATGCCTGTAACAAATTACAATTAATTAAATACAAACTACAATTGACTATTTTTTTTAATCACTAACATGTTGCTAACCTAGCGGTTTTTACAATACTACCAGAATATGAAATGATCTAATCTATGTACCAGACCAGTGTGTGTTACCAGTGATGACATATGGAGCTGAGACTTGGCCGTTAAATGTGGGCCTCTTAAATAAGCTCAGAGTCGCTCAGCGTGCTATTGAGAGAGCTATGCTCGGTGTTTCTCTGCGAGATATGATACGTAATTCGGTGATCCGCAAGAGAACGAGAGTGTGTGAGACATAGTTCAAAAAGTTAGCAAGCTGAAGTGGCAATGGGCAGGCCACATTACTCGCAGAACCGACAAGCGTTGGGGAAGAAAGGTTCTCGAGTGGCGGCCCCGCACCGGAGGACGTAGTGTTGGACGACCTCTCACCCGGTGGACTGACGATCTGGTCAAAGTCACGGGGAGTCACGGGATGCAAGCGGCTGGTGACCGTGACTTGTGGCGCTCTTTGGGGAGGCCTATGTCCAGCAGTGGACGTCCTCCGGCTGATGATGATGATGATGATGATAATCAATGTACGTGTTAATACGAGAAGAAAAAATATAAAATATCATATACATAGCATAGAAAAACACTTATTTCACAAAGATCATGCATATGTTCTTATGACGCGTCTTTGAAAAAGAAAAACCGACCACTTTATACTAAAATGGATATCATTTTATGCAAATTACATAAGCGATTTTGATTTTGACAAAGTTATAGTTTTATATAAGTAAAGGTACACCAAACATAATTTTATATAATGTGTTATACATTACATATTCAATTATTTAAAAAAATACACATATCTACTATCATGTATAACACATACACACTTTACATATATATCTATACTTTGTTTGAGGTGTAAATATTTTGTAATCCAATAAGTGTGTCGAATTCCAACCACTAGAGCACTAACATAATCCGATGTTATAGTCAGTGTCGCAATGTGTCCAACGAAAACAACAATAATAACAATCTCTTATTGTATCATGTGGTCTTAAAAATAAAATTATTATGAAAGTTGATACTATAACGTGTTTTATGTTATATTATACAAGTAGTTCTAGAGATGTTTAAATTTTTAGGCAGGAAAAATCGTGTGATTGCGCTCGATTATGTCACGTCATATTATGTTAGTAAGTTTCCTCATGTTGGTCCGGGTTCTCTATGTTGAATCGACCATTTTCCGTCCTTTCTAGCAGCTCGTACGGGGCGAACAAGGGCAAAACGTGTCAATACCAGCAAAACCACTGGTCAGCATCTTGTCCGGGTACGGATCCACGGACTTACCTATTCCTGTCGCCATTATGACAATGTCATGATCCGTTTCAGGATGTTGAGTAGACTTGCAATATTGATCTAACACTTCGGCAATAAGACAGCGACGCATCTACAACATCTATGTTGTCTATGGGCTACAGTTATCTCTTACCATCAAGAAACCGTGCGCTTGCTCACTATCTTTTGGTATAAAGAAGGTAATCGGATATCGCGGCAAAAGAAAATTCGGTAAGGCTACATTACATACGAAAGTAATCATATCAGTAATTTCAAAAGTGTTTAGAATTTTGAAATGAAACAATTCACTAGTAGTTCCACATACTAAGGCTCCATTCTTATAAATATTTAAGCAGTTTTGCCTATCTTCTGATATTCTTTATTGTTGCACTAACCCGTTGAACTATTTACAATAATTATTATTATACTAATATGTAATAATCGTGCAGATAATTTAAAATTACAATTTAGTAAACTGTATGCATAAAGATTAATTACCAACATTAATTAAATTAATGTAGGTAATTAATAAAAAAATATACATTGCATATCATACATGTGCAATATGCATTAATTATGTGCAACAGTAAACAAGCACATACTTATGTATACTTAAGTGTATTAGGTTTTTCTCAATACCATATAATTAATAACGTCGTATACGATTACTGCTCTTTAGGTGCGAATAACATATTCTACAGTAGTACTATTTAAATTATGCGCTTCGCTTTATATATATACACTTCAAATGTTTAGCATATTCTATAATAAAACCAGAAAAATACCATACCAATAAGAATACCAGAAAAAGTTTACCTGAAATTCGCTCTAAAATATGCTCCTCCTCCTCCTGTAGTCATTTATTTAAAAAAAAATATAAGTACATGCAACAAGCAACGCAAACTACAGACCATTACACTACTACACATTACTGGTACTATAAAGTAAAGAGGTCAAATATCCATTTTACTTTACATGACTTAAGCCATGAATTAATACGACAAATGACAAGGATTCCATTGTAGCCAGACATATTTAATTATTTAATGCAACTGAATGCACCGCAATAAAATGCAAATTTCCGTAAATTGAATATGTCACGCACGAACGCTTCTAAGCGTATCACAAGAGCCTTCTAATCATGTGCACACAAGGGCAAATCATAGATGACTTGAGATTATACTAGCGGCACGCTGTAATGGCCGATTTGACACATTATAATGCTCTAAGATCCGATGTTAGGTCGACCTACACCGAACTGATAATAGGATGAAACCGGTTTTATAGCAAATTTAGTATATCAGAAAATATATTGAAAATTAAATTAAATTAAATTATTATTTAACAACAATAACATCACTATTGTTACTAACAATTTGTTATACCTATAAAAAAATATGCTTTTAACAAGAAACATATTTTTGTGTCCAGCTTTTATTTGTAAAGGTTATTCCCAACTGAAGACCTGAGAAGAAAAATGCTATTCAAGACGTGTCAGAGATGAGAAAAGCCCTAATAGGATAGGATAACGTAGCCGATTTTAAGAATTTCTAAACTCTCTAACATTTCGTCATACCAGCACAATTATGTCATAACATTTCATTATCACTAAACTTAAGCGTGTAAGCTAAAAAAACAAACTCAATCGGTTGAGAATAGCTGTTTTAAAATAGATTATCGATAGTACATTACCATTTCATTTGGTACAGCACTACTTCCAAAAATAATTTTAAAGTTTTTACCAGCTTGTCTTGCAAAACTCTCTCGAAACTACTAAACAAAATGTTGCAAGGGTATTCGCTACAAATTAGGCTATAAAGGAGAGCGAGCAATGTTTCTCTTTTTAGTGCCTCAGCTCACTTATAGGGATTCTAGGCTATTGTAAATACGCTTTTCTATAAAGGAGACCTCGCTGGTTTTCGTACGTCTGAACCGTAGATTTTATCCAAATTTAAGTATAATAGGAAGATAGAAACAAAGTTTCCTAGATGGTTACCTTAATTAAAACAACCGCCTAAAACCATGATTACTTTGAAATTATCAAATTAATCTCTCTTCATTCCTCCTGTCCAGTGCTATGTACTTTAGTTCCTTTCAGAAAAAATGGAGCTAGTTAGGGGCTTGCAGTGACATCTAGGCTATTTTTATTCTTATTTTAAACGCGGCCGTAGTGGCGGGCAAAATCTAGTCAATAATTAAAAGCCCGTCAATGCTTTCTACAAAGGCTGTTTGAATTTTTGATGAAACCTTATGTTTCAAAGCTCTTTTGTTTACAATTTAAAGCCGAGCTGCTTAAAATTTGGCGAATTAAGCCGGCGGGTGTGGTTTAATGCGAAAACAAATAACAAAATTATATTTCTCTAATTACGTCACGTTTCGCATGTTTAATGTATTCATTTAATAAATGCTTCTCGGCTTTTATACATATGCTCCAAAATACAGTTTCACATATTCGATGTTTTATGGTTGATACATTTTAATGACTGCTACTCTTATGAAACCAGCGAAAATAGTGATAAAATCATGCTCGAGTTATTTAATCTAGCTTTAAATATGTAATGTAGACTCCGATCGCCTCTGTGGTCTAGCGGTCCGGGTGTTGAACTTGACTGCATGAGGTCCCGGGTTCGAATCCCGGGTCGGCCAACACAAAGAAACTTGTATTTTTCCAATTTTCTAATAAAAAAAAATGTTGGTCGGGAATGGAAATGTGCCCGGTCGGCGATAGACTTGCCACCTATCACATTGTGGGACTTAGTGTCTTCGGCTAGTCGTGGGTGCCTTGGTTGTGCCTCTACCTACCTCTTCCGGGATATGGGCGCGAAGATACTTTTTTATGTTGACTCCGAAAGATTATTTATTTATGTAACTCCCCGTGTCGGTTTGAGTCCTGTCTAGAACTACGTCTCCCTGTCTGCTGGCTCGTAAAAGGTGAGCATAAGTTAAATGGGTCATCACCAATAAGACCAGTGATGGTAGAATGCTATGTACCAACTTGCCGGAGTATAATATTATGCAATATTTAGCATTAGTATTCGGGTCCGGGTAGCAATGTACACTTACACACTTAAGCCTAACACCCCAGTTACAAGGTAGCGACGCACCTATAACAAATATGATGTCAAACACAGTTTTTCTCTTCTTCTAATGAAGAGCCGTGTAAATATTCGCTGTTTTATGTCATAAATTTGTAGAAATAATCATAACATAAAGATAAACATATCTTTTTTTTTATTTAATTTAAGAACAGCCAAACGAATAGTGTCGTAGAGCTACAAAACGTATTATCAGCCCAGAATGTTAAATGTAAGAAGACAAATTTTCATACAATAATATAAAATTAGGGCCACAAAATCAGTTAATCAAAGTACAAAAATACGCTAAACAAATTTAAAAGCGACTTCACTCATACATTAACTTTTGCAGAACCGTGCACTTCAGCAGCTGACATTAATGGATCTATATACGTGATTTAACGTATAGCATTGAATGTTTCTATATATAAATACATCAAGAGTTACTTTAGTCTAAGGTGTTAGATAGAATACATGGAGGAAAACCTTTTTTTTTATTAACTTCCACTAATATCGTCATTGCATAGTAGGTATATCTACTGCGAATGTTTTTTTTGTTTTTCTTCTAAAAATGTTTAGTTTCACAATCATTGCATTTTTTTTTATTTTGACTTTGTGAAAGAATTATTCTGTGAGTTTTTCTAGCAATGGCAAAACTATTGCTGCCAAAACGCACTCAGTCATAACTGGACGGTAAAATGTTCCTGAAGTCGTAATATCAATGCTCATTATCATCATCATTATCAGCCGGAGGACGTCCACTGCTGGACATAGGCCTCCCACAAAGAGCACCACAAGTCACGGTCACCAGCAGCTTGTATCCGGCGGCTCCCCGCGATTTTGACCAGATCTTCAGTCCACCGGGTGGGAGGTCGTCCAACACTACGTCCTCCGGTGCGGAGCCGCCACTCGAGAACCTTTCTTCCCAAGCGGTTGTCGGTTCTGTGAGCAATGTGGCCTGCCCATTGCCACTTCAGCTTGCTGACTCTCTGAACTATGTCGGTTACTCCCGTTTTCTTGCGGATCACCGAATTACGTATCATGTCTCGCAGAGGAACACCGAGCATAGCTCTCTCCATAGCACGCTGAGCGACTCTGAGCTTATTTTGACGGCCCAAATTTAACGGCCAAGTCTCAGTTCCAAATGTCATCACCGGTAGCACACACTGGTCGAAGACTTTCGACTCACTATTGTCGTATTCCCTGTTAGACGTTAAGGTGGCCGGCACACTTGAAAACGAGGCTTAAGAACTGGCCCTAACATAGCGAGTAGCGACACATCAGTGGACAATGACAGTGTCCATAGACATCAGTTGTCTCTTATCAGCAGAGCCGCCAGCTTGTTCGCTGTCTTATATCCATCTCATTAACATGAAAAAAGTGAGACAACAGATAAGTGCTTCAATATTCGTTATACACCTCCATGAAATTTTATGCTTGCGACTTTTCAAAACTTGTAAGTCATCGGCTAGCCGTGGGGATAAAGAGGGGGAGAACTTTACCACGCGAGCTAAGCCGGAGACAATAGCCAATAATCTTACTTTATGTTTAACCAACAAAATACTAATCTAAACGTCCCGTGAATAATTCATGGCTAATAAATTTTACGTACAATTAATCTTTACGAATTTGTGGTACAATTTTAGCTTCACGCGTAAAATTATGCCAAATCGACCTTTAACTTCGAAATAAATTAAAGGTCTGGGTCAGGTTTGTTAATGCGGCTTTATAGTACCAAAGAGATTACAAATTAGGAAAGCAAAAAACCAAAGTTCGAATACTCTTCACGTTTTAAATTTTACTCATGATGGCCTAGAAAATAATTGCCACAAGACATAAAGCAAACAAAAACAAAAAAAATGTGACAGAGAAGGTATACGAGCATGTCTGTCATCTGATGGAAGGTAAACACCGAAGCCCATGAAAAGCTGCTAAACCAGTATTCTCACAATTTCGTCGCAAAACAGTGTCGTTGGAAATTATTTTCACGTAAGCTCAGTACGGCGAAAAGATATTCAGCGAAACGTCCAATAGGAGAACGCCCAATATCAAAAAGGTGAAATCTCAACAAAAGGTCTATGGAACTCTTGCGACCAATGCGGTGGAACACGCTATTATCTACTGGATTAAGTTTACAGATAGGTGTTTGCGTTTTCGATAACAATGTAAAAATATGTATTTTCAAATTTCTAATTGAAAAAACGTTGCCCAGTATTAAATATATATGTGTCCGGTTGGTGAGGCTTGCCACCTATCACAATATGGGACTTAGTGTCTTCGTCTGATCGTAGATGCCCTGGTTGTGCCTTTGCTTCCTTCTTCCTTGTCTCTTCTCTGGTATTTAGGCGTGAAGACACTTTTTTGGTCACAATCTTTGATAGCACAAGATACCTAGCAATCACTCGCTTCTCTTCTTATTTCAGTCTTTCAGTCTGCTTGTTTGTCGCTTAGGCGGTGATGATGCAGTGCCAAACCGAGGCTAAGGTGTAAAGCATCTTATACAAGTTTACCGGCTAGAGCAATCCTTCAGATTAGAATACGACAAAGGCAATAACTTACGAGTTATGGCGACAGAATGAATAATAAGTTGACGTATAACCTACTTTGTTTTTATTACACTTTTTCAGCTGGAAAAAAATTGTAGAATTTTGGCGTCAATATTACTTAGCATAAAATATAAACGGATTAGCCAGCAGTCGCGTCTGACGGGTACATTAATTCCAGTAGACATTCATTCTCAATAAGTACGTTACCAAAGCCTTCTTTGGCACGTTCACATTTTAGGTCAATATTGATTTTTGTACATTTTATTTAATACTACTCTGATAATTGTGCGGAATAACTAAAAACGTGTAAATTGTGTTGATTGTTTAACAGTGTATAAAATGTAAAATTAACTATGTAAAATAAGTATTCTATTTGTCTTAGTTTTATGTGTAGCGTATAATTTAATTAAACCCGTACAGTACAGCTCTTTATCATAGTATTGTATTAACAGTAACTTCTTTTGTCATTAAAAATAACATTCTGGCTCACTGTTCGACTTATAAAGTTAATAAATTAAGTTTTAAGGCCGCGGCTCTCCATACGGTACAACCCCGTTGGATGGGTCCCTTAGCGACCGCGGCTCTCTAGAAGGTCCAACCGTAAGTTATGTAAAATTTGTGTTCTAACTTGTGATTGGTCAATTTAATGTATTCTGATTAGCTAACCAATCAAATTATAGTATCACGAGCTCAGAAATTGTATAAAAAGACAATTTTTTTTATAAATAAATTACATTCGAAAAGCAAGCTATGAAAAGTGTACTCCTCTGCTCTGAAATAAAGAAGCTTCAGGTAAATGCTGTTTCTCTTCACCAATCCAGCTATAGTACACAATAATGTTCAACGAATCAATGCAACAAATTAATCTTACTATTTTGTGCAAAATTCTGTCTGTCCGATACGCTTTCACATCTAAACCACAATACTGATTTTGATGAAATTTTACATACAAAAATCTTAAAGACCCTATTTTAAGCTCTAAGTAAAAGATAGTCTGTCTTTTTAAACGCAACCACAAAAGAACTATAATCGAAGAGGAGGGAAGTCTGTATAAAAGTATTGGACGCTGACAAGTCGCGGGTAAAAAAAGCAGACGACTACATGTTGGTAAGAGTCAACTGTCGACTTTAGAGAAAATAGATGTTACTGGCATATCACTACCTCGTCACCGGATTTGGGTCCGTGTGCGCATCTACCTGCTACCCTACCATACATTAAACCAAATAACAACACTGGCGAGCTTTGTCTTCATGGTGAATGTGAAGATAATAAAGTGGCAGCATGTCAGCGAGCTGCTGCATAGCACTTCCACCTTATGTTATGACTTATAACCAGTCAAAACTGATTGAACTGGTAAAATAAACCAGCAACCAGCATGATAGTGTCATTACGTCTCAAAGACAGGTAATACAGAAGCATCTGCATGGCATTCCTTTATGTTCATACTTTTTCATGTTTTTATGATAATGGAAGGCAAACAAGCTGACGGATTTCCTGATGGTAAGAAATTCACGCAACTTAGAGACACCAAAGGACGTTGCCACCAACGCACCATTATCACCCAGGTTGGCCTGGGACGGTGTTAGGTCCCGAGCAAAAGTACCGGCTACCTTATCCTCCAAACCGAAACACGTCAACAGCAAGCGCTGACGTTATGGCAACAGGAATATATAAGGCGAAATATATAGAAAATGTTTCCTTGTTAACATCGTAACAGATTCGTAGAAGGTAAAAAAGCGGATCTGGCTTTGAAGCTAAGCCATTAAGCCATTAACTAAACCCATCGGGCGCTCGTTTCAGCAATCAACCAAATTCAACGTCCATTGTTCAGCAATCAGCTGTTTTCCCAATTTCGACTGAAACGGCCGACTTATCTCGACATTGTGCCATTCATTTCATCAATTCCTCAACATACACATTACACAATAAATTCGACAACAACCCAAGGTCAAATGTTGCTAAATTGGCCGTCTAGTGACCGTCTGGTACCGTTGGTATCCAGTAAAAACCAAACATCCACACATTTTGCAAAAGGTAAAAAGCCCCATGTCAATGTATATGTTTAGCCTATCATTTGAATAAATGATATAAATTAATATCACTAGACAAATCACAAAAATTGATCTAATCCAAATTGCATACTTGTGTTATGGGTGTAGGTCAACGATATTAATAAATAGAAATACTTAAATAAATACCCGGACAGATTTAATAAACAACCAGACCCGGAAATACAGACATCTATGTTCATCACATAAATGTCTGACCCCAGTCGGCAATCGAACCCGAACCTCCGTTTTGGTCAGTACTAACTCCACCGGAATTCCGATAAATTAGTCTGCGTTTTGAATTTTGCTGACCAAATGCATCTATAAATATATTATTTATGCTTAGTTTTATTTTGTTTTTAAGCAATAAAACTTTAAACTTTAAATTTGGTGTAACCCGAGCGAAATCAGGCCGAGTCTTGATTAGTATATAACGTGAACAGTAGGAATAGTAAAAAAGTTTGGAATGAAAAAAGAAAATTGAATACAGGGCAACGAAGCCTCCAGAAACTCGTTAAGTTCTGTGAACGAAATAGTACCAAATTCGATTTTTACGAGTCTGTAGTACCTACTTGGACCTGAGCTCTTTTTGCAAGCTTTTGTTTAACTAGACCTTTTCGTTTGTTAGTTTTTAATAAAACGTAACGTAAAAAACTTTCAACAGAACCCTTACCATGAGTTTACGGCTTGTCAAGTTTACTGTACTCGCTACCGTCTCTGTAAATATAATTTGTATGAAAACTATGAACAGCGCCTCTACTGGTAACTAAGAGAAACACATTTTTAGACTAAAAGTGTCATAGATTTCGACACGTAACTTACTGAACGTAATCTATACCAACTCATGGTAAAGGCTCTGAATTTTGAATCGGTTAACGACAAACAACTGAGCTAAAATTTAAAACATATCAAATTCAAATAACAATTACATGTATCAGTATTACCGTCATTTCGAAAACGCCGCCAAACAAACATGGTGCATGTTCGTGTTTATGTATAGCTCACCTAATATTCTTCAAAAGGGTTTAAAAATGAAATACGACACCTACATCATTTGAAAACCAAAACCGATAAAAGCTCTTTTTTAAATTTTTAAAAAATAAAATTTAAGTTTATTTTCTGAATTGGTAAGCCAACAAAGAACAACCGCCCTATTTTAAATAAGTAAGTTTAAAAAGTTTAAAATAATTGAAGACTGTTACCTAACTTTGTCTCAAACATGTTTTTTTTTATTTAATTTTTTTTATTCGACCCTGACACACAGTATAATATCACAAAATTGATTTACAAACGCGGCAGTTACGAATTAATAAATATGCATTCTCACATTATAAAATAGAATAAGTAATTAGGTTACTCTTATGTAAAAAGAGCAAACTGTATTTTAGCGATTCAATTTATAAAATAAAAAAAATATGTATATACAGTCGTGGTCAACTAATTAGGGACACTCTTTAGTTAAACCGAATTGTGAATTTATTTTTTATTTTCCAACGAGTCTAAACCATATTCCATATCTCTTACATGTAAGTATAATTAGTCATTTATGTGCCCGATTATACAAACAATAACAACTTCTTAAACATTAAACCTCTTTACAGTATAGCTGATAGATTATCGTAGTGCTATTTTTTCAAATAATGCTGGCTGGCCATTTAATTAGGGACACTGAGATATTGCGTTCTATTTTCAAAATTTGAATCTCAACACTTTTTTACTTCTTCTCTTATTGTTTCGTGGTAGTTTTGGCGGCAATCCCGATTTTTATTTTAAGTTTTGAAAAATGTTTTGAAGAAAAATGGGTAAAAATAAAAGTTGCGATCCAACACTACGAAAAATTATCATGAAGTTTGTTGTCGAGCATGGTTGGCCATACCGAAGGATAGCAGAACATTTAAATTGTTCAAAAACTATGGCATACAATACAGTGCAACATGTCAGACGCAATAACACAGATTTAAATGTGCCCAGAACAAAAAGATCGAGAAAAACAACTCCGCAAGAAGATAGAATGATAACCAGGTTAGCTAAGAAAGATCCGTTTCTAGGCTCTATTTTAATTAAACACGTACTGTTTGGGATAGACGAAAGAGCTGGTGTCTGAGCGAAGACCGTTCGACGACGTCTGGTAGAAGCAGGGTTGTTCGGAAGAGTGGCTCGCAAAGTAACGTTGTTGAAGCAAGAACATAGAAATGCTCGTTTGGCGTTTGCACGTAAATATGGACATTGGACCTACGCCCAATGGCAACATGTATTATTCTCTGACGAGACCAATAATTTGATTTTTTGAGATGGAAGGCAATACGTACGGCGTCCAGTAAAAGCGGAAATGAATCCAAGATTCACAAAAAAGCAGGTGAAACATGGCGGTGGAAATATTAAAATGTGGGGTTCATTTTCTGGACGTGGAGTGGGACCTGTGAGGAAAGTTCAGGGTAACTTAGACCAACATCAATACAAGGCAATATTGGAGGAAACGATGCTTCCCTATGCTGAGGAGCATCTCCCTATTATATGGATGTTTCAGTATGATAACGACCCGAAACATACCGCCCGTTCAGTCAAGTCGTTTCTTACCAGTCAGTCAGTATCGGTGCTAGATTGGCCAGCAAATAGCCCGGACCTTAACCCAATCGAGCACGTTTGGCACGAAATCAAGGTAAAAGTAGCCACTTATCGTACCACAACTTTAGATGAACTTAATGAAGCTTTTTGTGAGGCATGGGCAAACATTCCTGTCGAAACATGCCAGAAACTGATAATGTCTATGCCACATCGGTGTCAAGCGGTAACTGCTAACAAAGGTTTTGCTACTGGGTACTGATTTTACACGTAATAAAATGGAGCTGTTAAAGATATTATAATACTGCAGATTATTAGTTTTGTTTAACTCAGTTTTTCATTATAGTTTACTGTCCTTAATTAAATGTCCAGCTACAGTATTATACATTAAAATTGAATACAAAGGTTGAACTTTGATATTAAATACTTTTTCTATTTATTTATTCTTTTATTTACAGCCATTTAAAGCATAATAATCGGACCAAATTATGCAAATAATAGTTACTGAGAAATCAATAGGGTTTTATATTTGTATGTACATAACCGGTTATTGTTCTTCACTATCTTGCATGTCTCTAATTAGTTGACCACGACTGTATGTGAACTAACTGCAACTCGGTATTTAGCTAAACAGAAAAAGGTATAACACAAAGTAAAAGCAGACGGCTCTCTTTTAAGAGAAGACGAGCTAGAAACACTGTAGATGTTGAAGGTCGCTATCTTAAGCCTAGGCTTGCGTTTTATGAGCTTCCTGGCAAGGAGACCAATGGTTTATTCTACACAGAGGACCCGGACTAACACAGGGAAAAATTAGAAAAACATACGTTAATTGCATGTGACTAATATCTAGCCAAAGAAAAAAAATAAATTGATTCTAATTATAACCGGGATGAAGATACGAAGTAAGAGGAATACTCTTAAATGAGCCCTGCGTAGGCTTTGAAGGGCACTGAAACTCGTGTTTCGAGTGTAAGTTGCGATATACAAAGGTGGAACATTATTTTCAGAGTACCTACAAAAGGTCATGCAGGCGGAGTATGTATGTCTGTGTATTGTTTAAGCCGAATGCTATGTCAGATGTGATGGAAATTTAGATTTGTTATTATTTAAGCAATTTTATTAAACACCAGCCGACCCGGCAAACTTCGTAATGCTTGATATTTACAGCTACTATCAGTTTATATGGATTAAAGTCTCCCTTTTTCCATTTTCCCTGCAATTTTCTCAATTGCTATTTTCTTAAGAATCTACTCCTAACAATAACTAACACAAAAAAGAATTAGCAAAATTGGTCCAACCGCTTAATTTTGATTTAAATGACGATACATTTTACGACCGTCCTTTTTAACCGAGTCCAAAAAGGAGGTGGTTATCAATTAGTCTGCACGTTTTAGTTTTTTTTGCAATGACTTTAAAAACAAATTGATTCTCATGAATCTCTTTCAAAGGTTTGGTCATAATGTAGAGATGGTCCCGTATAAATTTAATCAAGATCGGACAAATGGTTTTCAAGGTATACCTAATGAAATTGGAATCAGTTTGGTTACTACTGCACTTAAATTTTTACATTATGATGGTTATTTTCTTGTGCACTTGCTCTTCTTACAAACTTATTTTAGGTTATCGCTATTCTCATAGTAATAGAAAGAGGCCGGTCGTGAGAACACTCACAACCAGCCAAAGACACTAACGGTCAATATTAATAATCAATCCTAATCCAAAACTCACTGTAATTTTGATCCATTTTTATGCTATCGCTTGCCAATAATATATCTGTGCACAGGATAAATATGGGAATGAGGTATAGGATAGGCCGGCAAATACGCAGCTATCTAGATTGCTTGAAATCCATTAGATTGAGATACATTATTAACATTGGCCGTAAGTAGACTAAGAAGACTTAATCTATTACTCGAAAATGTTGATAAAACATCATTAGCTGTCTCTTTACTTTTTGTTTCGATAAAAAGAGATAGTTAAGTTTAGTAAGTGATCAGAAGCACCAGCCTGTTTGTTTTAAGGAATGTTGCAACTGTAAATATTTCTTTTATTGTTTGTTCAATTTTTCGTCAAAAATTAATATATTCCATTTCGATGAAAATATCTTGTATCTAGTTTGATATCACGGTGATAGTGTCAATTCAAGCTAAGCGAGCATTTTACTAGTCAATATAAAATGAAGAAAATACTTTGAAACAATAAGCACATTTTAAAAATATTCACGAACTATAATTTTTGCCATTTGGTAATAAAGTGGTAATGAGTTTTTATTTTCCTGTTAGACTATTTTCTTCGACAAAAAATGAAATATATCGCAACGCAATTTACACAAACTAAACTTACAAATTAAATTTTTACTTGTTTCCTTATGCTTTTAATTATTATAAGCTTAACTTGCAATAATATAACTACGTTTATTCGAGCGTATTTTCATACTTAATTTTAAAACAACAATCCTCAACGGGTTGAGCTGGTTTTTGGGATACACTAATAACCTTAATGATAATGGAATTGTATGATAGGAAAGAGTTGACATGAAGATGGAGGAGGAAGGTGATCATAAAAAACTATTTTGCAGTAATGTTAAAAAACCCAAGGGCCTAATCTTCTGTGTGGCCAAACCTCGACATGTTATCCCGTTCAAATTTCAAAAAAGGTCACACAGACTTTTTTATTTTAATTTCAATTTAGCGTAGTCGACAGACTGTGTCCTGCCTTGAACATGAATAACTTTCTTTATATAATAGGAACTTCTTCCTGACAATAAGTAATACAAAAAAAGAATTAGCAAAATTGGTCCATCCGTTCACGCATGATGCTGTGACCAAAAGAAACGGGAATTTATTTTTCTATATAACTAGCAACCCGACCCAGCTTCGCACGGGTGGACAAACTTCTATTACTATACATATAAACTTTCCTCTCGTATCACTCTATCTATTAAAAAATCCATTGCGCAGTTTTAAAGGTCTAAGCATAGATAGGGACATACAGCGGAACGTTTTCCGTTTTGTTTTATATGTACCTTGTTTAATACTATATCGTGATATAGATATATATTATATGGGTAAAGTATCTTTTTCTGGTTAAAAAAGTTCCAGTCAAGCATATTAAATTTTAACATAGTTTGAAGAAAGTGAAAAGAGAAACAATATTGACAATAGTAAATATTGTGACGTAATCTCTATCATCATCGAACAATTGTATAGTTTGACGTCATTCCACCCTAGCCCTCCACCACTTTTACAACTGGGAGGAAATCGTGGGCGTTATTTGAACTTCTTAACTTAGATACAGTTACTTATTCAAGTTCTTGCGGCTAATATAGCCCAGTTCTTAAGATGGCCAATTTTCAATATTTTGTATTTTTAAAATTCGAAAGAGTTTTTATTTAATACCATATTCCTTAGGTAGTAATTTAAACTCTTTCAAATTAAAAAAAAATACAAAAGGCTCAAGGCCTTACAGAAATCGAAAAATTTTCACACAGACACAGATTTTAACTTTTATTATTATTTTATAGCTTCAACACTCCGTCTACGTCGTCATGGACTTGTCGTGAACATATGTATGTCTGTACTTTAAATGTTTTCAGCCTGTTGACTTTGGTAGATGACTTCCACGGATAACACAAATATGTAAATAAGATAAGAAGCCAGCGGGCGCACATATTTGTGTTTGAAACAATATGCGACGTGGTAGTTGTCTGGTTTATAACGAATATCCCATGTTGGTATATTTCTTTTAAATATTGTAACGAAATTAACGTTTTCTTTGATTAATCGAAAAAATCTACTACAATCCTTTTTAAATAGATCTTCACATTTTTAATTTCAGTACATCTAGTAAAATATGTTCACATAAAAAATGACGTGGTTAAAACGAGTTTTGGTAAAGAGTTTAGCACTATTCAAATTAAATAACAAAACGTACCATAATATTGATAATTAAAGCTCAGTAAACTGCAAAATAACCGACTTCAATTTCATAATTAAGTCATCTTGGGTACCCAGAAGTATTTTCCTTGACTTCCTTGGGATTCCATCATCATCTCCATACTTGGTGACAATGTGACCACCTCGGAAGTACGTTCTCACAAAATATAGGAAAACTGCGACAAAAAACGACAACGGCGAGCACTGACGGTACCGCGTTCGAAATGAGCCTGGGAAATACGTGGGGACATATCATAACGCCATTCTAAAGTGTTAATACCTACAAGACCTGGTTACCAATTTAAAATTTTGATAGTATGGCGATTGCAAACAAAAGCCAAAAACCCAAACAGAAACTGGGTTATTGATAAAATAAGTAAGATACCTTTCTTGGGGTCCATGTTAAATTTCTTCCTTCCTATGCTCATCTGTTTGGCTTTACTGTTTTGCTTGCACTCCTCCTGGCCGTCGAGGGCCTCCAACTCGGCCACCACCTCTCCCAATTCATCTTTAAGTTGCTGCAACAAGGAAAAAATAATTTTTAAACACTTATAACGATAGTGGGCATATAGAAATGTGTAACCAATGACTAATTTAATTATATATACCTATTTATAATTATTACAAGTACATAAAAAACAGTTTCAAATTTTCGAAACCAAATAGTGCCTAATAGTGTGTTTTGTTAACATATACACTCAAAATAAAATCAGTATTTTTCAATACTACATTCACAGCAACCCTCAACACAGAATACAATGAAAAAAAGGACGAAGCAATCTCAACATTCACTAGCAAAAGTCAGTCTTTATGAAAATAATAACAAGCAATGCTCGGACTAATAATCCCGACCGACCGATTCATTCTTTGAAACCACACGGTCACGCCACACCAGCAGAATGTTTTTGTTGGAAATCCAGTTGATTTAAAAGAGCATTCCTCACTCTTATTATTTTCTATTCAACTTGAGAAAGAGATTTTATATTAAGATTTTCCAGCCAAGTGGAAGGCTGAGTTCTGAGGCAATAACTAAGCGCGATAAACATCGGCTCTAACTATTTCATTGGGTACCAACAACGCGATTTGATAATTATTTTTTCGAAAGACAGCAAATGGTTACGAAATGGCACCACATAAATTTTATCAACATCCTACTAGTCATTTTTGAGTTACACTTATTAATGCTTAAATTTTCACTTCTCTTCGGAAATATAAGTGAAAAATTTATGCATTATTAACTCAAAAAAAAAATTTTTTTTGAAACGGCTAATACGTTGCTAACCGTGAGGTTTTTACAACTTCACCGGACTATATAAAAAATTCATTCAAACCACCCAAAAATTCATGTCTTATCGTTCTAAAAAAGAACCATCAAAATCGTTTGGCTATTGACGACTCCCGTCAATCACGTAACAAACATAAAAAAAACATACAGTCAGATTGAAAACCTCCTCATTTTATTAGGTCGGTTAAATAAATGACTTACGTTATAGATGAACTTTGTGTGAACTGATGTGTATACTATTCATCTTAAGCAAACCCCCTTAGTAAACTAGTTGCCACCTAGTAATCAAGACGAGCTCTTAGTTATTAGCAACACTTTGTTACATATAAGATTTTTTACAGCTCTTGGAAAGGCTTTCAAAGGTAAGGTTTCGTAAGGCTTGTATTGTATACATACAAGCCTAAAACATTGTTCTTAAGAAACTAATGAAATTACTTTAATGAGTTGTAGCATAGAAATAGATTAGAATATTTCTGTCTCTCTTATATAAACAAGAGGATATTTTTCGCCCAGTTTCGCCCAGAAAAACGGCAAAATGAGAAAATCTGTCTTACATATTCGCACGCTACTAATCAGTACGTACAAGATTAGTAATACTAGGTCATTTGTCATACGTAAAGGAGATGACGTAGTCAATGATGTAATCAACAATATCCTGTGTGACATTGGTGTTAACCGCAATCGATATTTATATCATTCCAAGCAAATATTGTAATGAGTTTTTATACAAATATATTAACCATATTACGTTGATCACAGAAAAAAATGTACAATAATATTTCGTGATACCTTAGGTAATATTTATGATAAGTATTAAAAGTATATTCACGTCCCTATTCTCGAAAAGGTAACAAGACGCGCACACACATGCGCACGCGCACGCACACGCACACACACACACACACACACACACACACACACATTGGGTAACAACAACGCGATTTGATAATTATTTTTTCGAAAGACAGCAACTGGTTACGAAATGGCACCACATAAATTTTATCAACATCCTACTAGTCATTTTTGAGTTACACTTATTAATTACACTTATTTCTGTCTCTCTTACATAAACAAGAGGATATTTTTCGCCCAGTGTAGGTGTGGTAGTGTGATAGGTGGCAAACCTACCAGCAACCGCCAACACGCCTTACTAGTGTGCCACAGAGGTCAACCAATCAAATATCAACTTAAAATAAGAGAATCGGCAATAAGTGTTCGTGATATATTAGTTGTCCTATTACTCCAGTTTTCATCGATTTCAAATCCATAAGTACAGTAAAAAAACCCAATTAATATTCACAATCAGCGCAACCAAGCAAGACTGCAATGGAGGTGATCGAAATCAATTACTCGTCAATTCGCCCTAATGCCATATTTACATTTTAACAATAGTGTACAAGGAAACTAAATACTTTCGTTATGTACTGATTGGTAGAGATTTCATACATAACGTTTTGATTATATTTTCTTTTCTTTCTTTAGGTTTTGGCCTATACGTTAGTATTTTGCCATTAGTCAAGTAGAAATTTCCATCAAATTTTATATCAATTATAATTAGTCATTAGTCATAAGTCGTCAGTAAGTCATGTCAAGCTCTTGGGCAAAGCGGTGGCCTCATTACTCAAGCTCATATAATGAGATTTGGCGGCAACGAGGAAGTACACGATACGATCACGTGTTCATGATTATTTCATTTGTGCACTTTCACTGAACAAAATTGTACAAAATGTCAATTTTGGAGGAAAAATGACTAATTTTACTCAATATCAACAAGAAATGCAATAATTATGAAAAAACTTCGACAATCTTTTCTCTCGGTGGCGCCAAAACTACTGATTATATTTAAATGATGAAGTGTTACACCAATTTTTTTAAAGGAAATAACACACACATACATAATATACACACAACTCACCAGATGGAAAGTAATGTCGAGATCAAAGATTGAACAAGGGGTTCAATCTTTGATCTCCACATTCTTTCTTTCAACACTAATAACACCTGCGTTAAATTTTATTCACACTATAACTAGTGTACCGTACACTTAAATGTTTAGCGGTCGCACTTAGAGACATCAATTTACAATCCATTTTGTATGAGAAATTGCGACTTAATGACTGATTAAAAGATAGTTGCTGTATCTGAGTAGTGAGTACACCCGTATATATTGTGCACAATGAATACTCAGTGATAATTCGTAAACTTACTAAAACAATTTTAAATTATCGATACCTTCTTTTACCGGTAGTAACAGAAATAAGACAAAAAAACGTTTAGCGCTGTCAGATTAGACTGTACGCAACATTGTGGCAGACGTTGCATGTATTCCTCGGAATGCATTGATTAAAAACGTCACAAGTCAATATTTTCTGACTAATTTCTGTTGTTTTTATTTCATTGAAAAAAGACAGCACACACATAAGATAAATTTAGTTGGAGTTTAGCAGAGTCACCACCACTAAGCTGTCGTCAAAGATAATTTGAACGGATATTCAAGCGAAAAAAAACCTTCGGCAAAATCTCAATTTTACAGTACCTATATATAAGGGTCGATGTGGCAAGCTTAACGAAAACATTTTAGCTTACTACCACTCTTTGTTAATATATAAGATTATTCTCTGGTTACTTATTGAAATCTCTTATTTAAAGACTAATATCTTCTTACTAATTACACAACTAACGGCAGTTGCAGACGCAGTGTTAACTAAAGTAAAGGGCCGACTAGAATGTAGTGTTATTAAGATAACAGTCTTGGAGTAAACCCAACCTAAATACTTTATTCATGATATTACGTTAATTATTATGATACTGGCATTGCAAATCCTTCCTGAAAGGCGAATTTCACTGTTTAAACGTCGAAATATTGTTTTAGGCTGGATTTCACCGTCGAATTTAAACGCAATCAACGTTAATAATGCGTTTAGTCAATTGTCGTGAGAATTATGATAATTTGATTTAATATAAAAAATCTTCAAAGACATCTTGGATGATGTAAATAGTTTTTGCTATTAAACTATTTGACTTGGTAAGTAAATTCTCGGGGATGGGGATAAGAATATCGTCAATTTTAAAAGATTACTTGCAAGAGCTTGTGCACGGGATCACAACTGAACTGATGATGATAAGTTTACACTAAACTTAGTTTTACTGAACTCGGTTTTAAATATAATCGGTGAAATCAGTCCTTCAACTGAGTTTTTGCAACTGATTGTGTGTTAGAGTTGTGGAAGCCACGTGTCACGTCTTATCAGTTTGGTTACCTCCTCTCTATATAGACGTAAGGACTGGCAGCCATTGCTCTTCAGACGTTCCTTGTGATAAACACTACATATATATATATATATATATATATATATAAGACTTCTATCCATGGCTGATGACCACGGTTGTCTCTTACCATAAGGAGACTCATACGCTTGTGCGCTGACCTATCAGTTAAAAAATCTAGCGAAACAATTAAAAAAAGTCCAAAATTTTTTTTATCATTTCTGAAATGTTCGAACACCGACCAACAAACCGCCTCATTAAGAACTTACATTATGTACAATAACAGAAAGAATGTATGTAATAATATCGTGTCATAATATTATACAAACAAACAATAAGTGTGAACGCGCGTTACGGTCTAGCTGCTCTAACATCATTTGCGGTCGGCAACCTATAGCCCAAGGGACGAGATACCAGCCTTCCTCGTCTAGACGACTAAACAATGGCGAGCCAGGGTAAGAGGGAATAATCCGTGACTAATTAAGGCCCCATACTTAGTCAGTCAGAAGAGCCAATCTGCGAACTCCCCCGTTTCATGATTACTATGAAATATTGCGCTCTAAAGTAAATGTCTTAAGCGCCAAATCACTATTTTTGACACTATAAAAGTAATTTGAAAAAAAATATAAAAACTGAAACAGTTATCTTTTAGGTATAATACTTAGCTATGTTTATTTTAAATCTGGTGTCGATATTTTCATAATTGAAGTAGACAGATGGGTTTTGCTTTCAAAATAGGGTTAACTTTTTGATTTTTTTCTATCGAGCAAAGTGAAATGAATCGTTTTTTGGAAACACTAGTCTTATAAAGCATATTAATGTGTATTTTTGTCGCCAAGATCCGTAATTGCTTTGTATGAAACAAACAGTACATTGCTGACGTATTTTAGCATACATGGCCCCTTAACCGGCTACACAACTAATCCAGGAGGAGCCATATTCGACAGCCACTCGCCGAATAAATATGACTAAGGTGCTATAGAAATGAAGAAAATATTGCAGAATGAGATCTGAAAGACGGTATTTCGACGAAATTATGTCATTTATTTAAAATTTAAAAGGGACTAACATTTGTAACAAATTAATACAAAATTATTATTTTATATCACTGCTCAGATGGTAAAACAAAGTGACCATTCGATTATAACGAATCGATTAAAAAAAAACAAACTATCCATTTTTACGATACACAGGATAAGAGGACATTTACATTCAGGTAAATCGCTTTTGTAATTTAGCGTTTCGAAGTTGAAGTTGACTTCAAGAGCTCCCGGTATCGATGGCCGGGACAGGGAACAAAAAGAAATGTGTTTTTCCACTTTCTAATAAAAAAAACAACGCTGCACGGATTTGAATTTCCGGTTGGGGATATGCTTGCCATCTATCCCATTGCGGGACTTATTGTCTTTTGTAGTCGTGGGTGCGCTGGTTGTTCCTCAGCCTTCCACTTCGGAAATATTGGCGTAAAGATTTTTAATTGACATGCCGTATGCTTAGTTTTGAACTAAACTTATAAGGACATATCGCTTCGTTGGTGACGTAACACAATAAGTCATGATTTTTTTTACAATTTACACGAATTGAATCTAACCCCAAAGTAAGCAAATTAGATGCTTATGTTATGGGTTATATCGCCATATGAAATCTTGTCCATAAAAACAATAACTCATATAAATTATTAATAATGAATAGTACTTTCTACTTTCTACATGAAAATAATGCGAATAGACGAGACCTAATTCGCGGTCGCAAAGGCTTTTAAAGAAAATACGCTAGAGATTTGACTGAGGCGAATAAATGAATGTCAATTATACCTTTCAAATACAGAATTGAACTGCCTATGCATTATAAGTTATGACTGAAATAGTTAAACAACTCATGAGTCTTGTTAAACAAAGTTAAACACAAAACGAATGGCAAAATAATAGTGGTAATTTTAAAAAACTCACTAAACCAATTTTGAGTTACCACTATGTTTTTTCAGTGACGGTAATAGGAAGAAACATAAACCGGTCAAAGTCAATCAGTACATGAAATTTTTACAGACTTTTAATCGATTACTCGAAAAACTATCAAAAACTTCACAAGCTGACAAGTTCTGACTAATCTAACAAGTCTTAAATGTCCCATCTCTTTTTGTTTTAAAACTCACTCAGCAGAATAACAACAAATATTAGATTTATGAAATAAAATTTTAATGTAATATAAAAATATTACTTTAAAATTAAGAAGATTCCAATATACATTTTCCTTTTCCTTCGTAGCATCTTTCATATCAAATTTCGTAACATAACTCTAGTCATTACCGAGTAGAGATGTGAGTACATCTCCATAAATTGTAATTTACCCGACATTTCTCGTACTAGTTTGTTAAACACTTGATAAATCTTAAAAATCCATACATAACACAGTGTGAATAATTCTGCCCTACCCAGACTGACGATCAACGTAAGATCGCGTTTAGTCAATTGTCGAGAGTGTCCATCATATCAATTTTATTGTGAAAGAAATTTTGGTTATTGTAAACAATTTTAAATATTTTTTTTATAAAAGTGTTTTATTTAATGAAATTTTAAGTGATTAGATACTCAAGATACAAAAGTAGCTTATGACCGATAATAATTAAACTCGTTTACACTAAACTTATTTTTATTTTTTACTACTCTCGGCTTTCAGTACATATGTTAGGTGAAATCAGTCCTTCAATCCGTCCAATGTCTTCGGATAGTCGTAAGTGCCCCGGTTGTACCTCAGCTTCACTGATTGGGGATACGGGCGTAAATACTCTATATAACAACTGTAACTTTTAACCGAGTTCTAATAAAGGTTAAGGTTATACTATAGACTTCTGTATTTTCTATGTATGGTTCCCGATTTCTCGGTCATTTTTTAATCGATTTCATTCTATTTTTTTTATTTGAAAGAGCATACAATCGAAGAAGTCCCATTGCCACAATAAGATTTAGTAATGGAACCCCAGGTAAATCGACGAAAAGATTAAATTTTGGTGTTCTTAGTCGACGTAATAATTTAATTCTAAGTCGGTGTTTTTGGAGTAATCCTGCGCTTAAGTTATTGAGACAATACTACAATATAATTAACAGTAAAGAATCTATATTCTATCAACCATTAAAATATATCCTCCAACATAAACATTGGACATGTAGACTTCACGTGATATTTTCGCGAGCATGTGTGCCAGCGTTTCTCTAATGAACAGTTCACAGATGAGTTGACTGGGGACATTTAGTGGGCCGTGATGACAGACACGGTCGAGTACCACGGGTTGTTCCTACCTCTCCGTATTAAGACCAGTTTTATCGGTCAACTATTTTGAGACCACCCCATTTTAAATTAGAAGACCTAAACATACAATAGTTGCTATTACTTTGACCATGTTTTGCCGTGAAAATGAAATTATACACAGTGTAACCAGAACAAGAGACTAAGTATTTTTTTCATTTTGGAAAGTCTTTTTTTAATCTTCTCGAAGGTATCTTATAAATGCAAGTTTTTTTGCTTTAGCTTTGTGCATGAGGTTAGCATTTACCACGGTGACGGTAAATTTTTATATTAAGTTACCCTTATTTAATAATCGAACTTATTTTTTTTAAAATAAGTTATCAGTCGTCAAAAAAAGTTATGTCAGGGTCATGAGTATAGCGATGGCTAATTCACTAAAGCTCATTTAGTGAGATTTGGCGGTAACGAGACATTAAGAAATGAGTGGATCATGTATTTCCAGAAATAACTGAACAAAATACCATCAAAATTGACTAACTTCCCTCAATGCACACGAAATTCAAGTATGAAAAAACTACAACGATCTTCCCTCGATGGCGACAAAACTGCAAAAACTGCAAGTTATAAACTAAATTGCTTCATAATAATTGGAGAAGATGCGGTAAACGCAAAATTTGCAGTAAAATGACACGCAATCTTCTTAAATATTGAGGTAAAAAGTATTTTCGCCATCGATTGCAAATAGCCTCTGATCATTGAGCTTAAAGAAGTTAGCAATGGAGCAAGTATTTGGGATTATTGGATTTTCCTTTCCGCCGCAATGTTTCGGAGCGTGATTTGTAGCTTTCCTCTGACAAACCCAAATGTCCTTTTAAATAACTGGGGTATTTTCGTAGTGTTATTAATCTATTATTTATTTACATTCAGGTGTGTGTGCGTGTGTGAGTGAGTGTGTGTGTGTGTGTTTGTGTACGCACGGACATAAATAAGTCAATTGTGTGAAAGTCTATTTTTATGCAATGGCAAGATAGCCCAGCAAACAGATTTCCAGAAGGTAGGAAATACATGCCGCCAAAGTTACCAATCTGTAATGGACTGTTAAGACTTCAGTTTAATCTTTAGACCAGAAGTTCTAAAACTTTTGACAGGCACGAAACACTTTCGGAATTTCACAATTGCCACGGACCTCTTTTGAAGATCAGAAAAACAAAAGAAATAATAAGCATTGTTTAATTAATTTATAATCACTGTTATGGACCGTTGTGCAGCCTGGGCTTCATATTATGGATTTCTTAGTGGTCCATGGATTCCACTTTAAGTTACCCTTCTTTAGACTAAGAGGAAAAAAATGACTATAATATTACCTTTCAAAAACGACAAGCTCTCAACTTATGACGAAAAATTAATTACTATTTTATCGAGACCTCGCACACAGAATTACATTTTTTTAAAATTCAAATTTAATTAATAGAATACACTTTTAGTAATCGTTTTAATAGTTAATTTAAAAACAATTAGACACAAGGTTTTTGGTCCTTTCTTGCAGAGACAGCCTTTCGTACCAACAATGAATTCACTGTACATTTTTACAAGCTTTAAAAAATTATCGAATTAGCGCAAATACAAAAACATGTTTGAACTTCAACTTCAACATATATTCCTTAACTTAGAAATTTTAAGTAAATATGGTGTATTTTTACAAATATTTTTTTTAATTTGTTTTTGTTATGTGAGTTTTGTGTATTTTGTTTTTTTTTTATAAGAGTAAGATAAGCCATACCCATAGAAAATAAAACAGAAATCAAAAATGAAAACTTGCTAAAATCTTTAAGAAAATAAAAAAATAAGTGTTTGTTGCTCATAATTTTTTGTATCCCGATTAACTAAGAGATTTATATGTATCTTACCAAATGGTTTCTTACCAAATATAAATGTAAATAAATAGTATCTACTTGGTTGTCCTCACTACCCTATGATGAAACTGAACTACTGTTAAAAACTGTATTATAAATGTCTTAACATGTATAAAAATTAGTAAAACATAGAATTGTATAAATCCTTTTCTATACACCCCTACCAAACATACATTTTGCACACTTGTTTTATTTATATAATAGCATACGCTCCTCACTCAAATCACACACAAGCGGGCGCTTTTATACATACACACACGTCATTTACACCCTCTTAAGCGTTTTTACACATACACATGCACATACGGACACACACTTACACACATTCAGTAACAAATCATTTTGTAATTTTATTTAAAGAAAAAAAATGAAATTTAATGATGCACATACTTATAATAATAAACATTAATTAATGATTTGGAATTAAATTGTAGGATTTGTTGTTTACATATTTGTAGAAATATGCAACTAATAACCATTTCCTTGTATTATTACTAAATTTTATTTTTACGTAGTTTTTATTATTATAATGTTTCTGTTTCTCTACCACAAGTGTAAAGTAATACATAGTATCCGTGATCTGAAGTGGGGCCTGGTGATCTGCTCGCACAGGGTATCCTAGTTGCAGGCACCAGTCTCTTTCTTTGTTATTTGGTTTTGAAAGTTGATTCTGTTAAACTGTTTGTAAGAGAAATAAATAATTTTGATAATTTGATAATTTTGATAATTAATATGTGCGCGAATAAATTTGAAAGCGCAGACAAACCCCATGGGAGGTAGCTAACAATGTAAGTCCAATAAATGCAATACCAATGACAAGAAACAACTCTAGAACATTTCCCCATCCACATTTTATTCACAACACAGATGTATTAAAGGCTGTCTAGACAGCTTTTTTTCATAAAGAAAATGGTGTTGCCAATGTATTTATGTCAAGAAGAAATGTCCAAGAAATGTGCCTCTCGCCATGTCTCAAACCAGTTGGTGAAGTTTTTACATAAGGAAAGCTAACGTTAAATGTTTTTATTTATTCAAAGAAATGTTATTTTATAGAGAAAATGAAATAAAATAGTATTGCTTTTTAATAAGATCTCTATAGCGGCTTTATTGTTATGTTTTATGTACTTACCCACTTGGATACACTACACTACCTACTTTGATTGTGTTATAAAAATAAATATTAACATAATCTTCCTCAAATTATTCTGTAAGGCTACTCTTGAATCTCAATTTTAAGCAAATTGGAATCGAATATGTCATTTTAGGTACTCTTGCACACAGTGCTAGCCAATTTATTTATTAATAACTAGCCGCCTCTTTGTTCTAGCGGTTCAGTTGTTGGACTTGACTGCATGAGGTCCCGGGTTCGAATCCCGGGTCGGGCAACAAAAAGAAAATTGAATTTTTCCAATTTTCTAATAAAAAAAATGTTGCTCGGGATAGGATATGTGCCCGGTTGGCGATAGGCTTGCCACCTATCACATTGTGGGACTTAGTATCTTCGGCTAGTCGTGGGTGCCCTGGTTGTACCTCTGCCTACCTCTTCGAGGATATGGGCGTGAGGATACTTTTTTTTTAATAACTAGCCGAAGATACTAAGCCCCTCAATTGTATAGGTGACAAACCTATAGCTAACCGAGCACATAGCAAATTATGGACGACAATGTTTTTTTAGAAGACACATTTTCTTTTCTGTTGCCTCACTCGGGGTGGAACTCAGGACCTCATGAAGTCAAGTCCAACGCCGGAGCGCTAGACGATGGAGGCGATTATTTATCCATATACAAAAATGAATCCCTATTTCCTTTGGTCATGGCATCGGGCCTAAACGGATGGACCAATTTTGTTAATTATTTTTTGTTGTATTAGTTGTCAGGAGAATGTTTATATGAAGAGGAAAATCGGGAAAATTGCAGGGAAATTAGGAAAAGTAATACTTTAATTTTTCGCGTTAACAAACGATTAGTCTAGCGATATACAATAAATTATTGTTGCATAAATTATAAATAAATATAAATAATAAATAATTCGCAAGTCCTGTGTCTAAGATTTGAAAATGACACGAATCGGATTCCGATTTCCAATTTAAATGAAATCGGGATTCAAGAGTAACCCTACCGTTTCCAAAATTCAGAATAAAAATAGTCTCGTAATCCGAGTCTCGTACATGCAAATAATTATTAACAAAGTGATTATTTTACAAAACATGTATCACAACATCTTGTGTGTACATAATCCCTTTCACCAAAAAAAGTGAATGTCGTAAAGTAAAAAATGACATTAAAACTAATAATCCCATAATGCGGCGAACCGATGTGTTAACATTTTTATATCTATCAGGTTGTAAGTCGTGAGCTTTGAAATATAAAAATGAAACTTAATTATACTTTAGCAAAAGCAACAACATTACCGGCACACGACGTAACATAATATTTTACGTTTAAATCGTATGTAACATGTATGCCATACAATTTATCTTTATTTATTTAGTAGATAAAGGTTTTGTGAGGATATTGTCTAGGATCCTAGTCACATCGTCTAAGATATATAACGACGCCTTCTTTTTTAAAGGCTAATTTGTCGCTAACCTTCCTAGCTGTTTTTGCACACCGGGCTTCAATAGCGACACTAGTCTATTTATTGTAACATTTAACTACAGAACAACATTACCACTTGCTTTTTCGCTGTTATTATTTATAAAAGTAAAGCAGAGTTTCTTCACGCCCATATCCCCGAAGAGATTAGACAGAGGCACAACACATGGCTAGCTGAAGACACTATTATTTATGTTATTTATTTATATAATTTTAGTAACCTACCTGCAGTCAGATATAGGCTTGGAATTTCGTTGCTAAAACACTTAATTAGTAAAAAAAGTCTATCATTGAATTGCTTAGGCATTATCTGAGGCTAGTGTGACTAGACTAGAAGAGTTTTGAACGTGGAGGAAGCTAGCTAGGACCTCTGCTAGGACCTAAGTATTCGTGACACTTAACAATTGACACTCTCTGCCTATCTAGAAAAAGTTCCGGCGCGTTAATGTATATAAAATTTGAAAATAATAACAATTGCCTGATTACTGATCGATAATAATACTCTCTTATCTTACGCAGGTTAAAGAAATCATTCGATAACGAGTTGTAAACATGGAAACATGTTTCGTGTTTGTATGAAGTGATGTTATAATAATGTTTTTATATCAACATATTCTGTGCTGTTTCACACTCGTAATAATATCGTAACTAGTAACAATATTATTGTCATCTGTTATAGTCACTTGGGAGTAGCATCATCAAAATGTCATTAACCAACGCTTAAAGCTATATATCTTTAAGTAACACATTTATCATTTGCTGGGAAACAAAGTATGATGTAATGTTTACACTGTTTTCGCTCAGATTGTGTTTGTCCAAAATAAGATGAAGTTAAAAAAGTATTTTCACACCCGTATCTCTGGAGAGTTAGGCAGAGATACAACCCGGGCACCAACGACTAGCCGAAAATAACAAGTCCTACAATGTGATAGAAGGCAATGAATTTAATTTTTGCATACCTATAATTCATAATTTTTCCATGATTATGTTGTTTTATAACATTTTTTTCCATTACTTCGGAGTTTTGTAACAAGTATCTTCATGCCCATATCCCCGGAGAGGTAAGCAAAGGCACGACCAGGACACCCACAATTAGCCGAAGACACTAAGTCTCACAATGTGATAGGTGGCAAGCCTATCGCCAACCGGGCACATATCCAATCCCAAACAACTTTTTTTTTAATATAAAATTGGAAAAACCGCTTTTTCTTTTTGTTGCTCGACCCGGGAATCGAACCCAGGACTTCATGAAGTGAAGTCCAAAACCTGGACCGCTAGACCACAGAGACGATTAATAACAAAACAAATTTATAACAAAAGACAGAATTATTAGAATTTATATAGTTTCCTGCATAGCTTCGTGCATCAGCTAAAGATGTGTGTAACCGGAGAGATTAAGGTAGACATTCCGCGATATGCGAGGATGGTTTTAAAAGTTTCCGAAACCGGCGTGTTTGCATGAAAAGGGTAATGAATGTGGAAAAAGATAGGCAGGTCTGCAAAGATCGTGACATTTGGAACTTGGCACTCTCTTCCTACCACTTAAGGACTTCGCATGAAGGTATGCATGTGTGGCTAATGATTAATTTGTACCAATCTATGATAAGATATAGTAGTAGTACAACAAATACCTAAGTGGCAGATGGGAGACCAAGTACATAATTATTTTCTTAGTAATTAATAGATAAATTTATCTTTGCAATAAAATGAAGTCTATATCTTTCTGTAGATACTAATTAAGATAAGTGTAAGGCTGCAAGAAATAGGACAAAGATATTGGAATAGCTTTTATTTATAAACAACAGCCTTTTCCTTAGAAGACTTTATCACGTCTAGACGCCTATACCTTCCAGCAGGCAGTTACCGCTATTTCAGATTCAATAAAACTAGGCTCAACTATACTAAAGAGACTAGACTGTTTTGATTCTTAAAGCAACCACTTCTTATCTATAAAAACATAAAGCCATACAGATAAGCTTTTTGCAAACAAATCTAAATTCCATTAAAAAAATTGCGCAACTAATATTGTAACACAATATTCTTTTAACCTCTTCACATACTGCATATTTTATATCTTTTTTATCTATAAACCTCTGTCGGAATTAAGACATTCTAGACGATTGTAAAACACATCTTCCAACAAAGGTAACATTGGAGGATATTTTATTTCCATCTTCCGATTATTTAATCTGAGGTCCAGAATCAATGTTGCCAACCCGTGTTTACAACCGTCTAGAATCTCTAACTAACTATCGTTATTAAAACTTTTACACTCCAAAACTATCGAAAGCAAGTATTAAGTAATTTGCAAAATGACTTCGCTAATAACGATTTTTCACGGGGCAATTCGTGTCGTAAAACGATTCTTCGTTGCAGTCGTAATAATTAGTTGATTTGTGTACCATAGACGTTACATCACGGTCCACGGTCACACTTTCTTCAATTTAAACTAAAATGTCGTAAGGTTAAGCTTGATTATCTGCATTATAAAACAGTAACTTACATAAGACGGGGATGTCTGAAACTTCACTGTCACTTTAGACGACTAACAATTTCAGCATTATGCACAAAAACTTTGATGCAATGAATGATAAAAAAACGTAAAAAAAACTACATGAACTTTATAACCGATACTACATTAATGCAAATGGAGCAACATAGAGTTTACGTCAAAATATTTAAAAAGACCATGCACTTGAAACACAATATGATGAAAGGAATGTAAGGTAAGAAGGGGCCCCAAAACTCCGTTAGTCGGACAAGGGAAAAATTAGCGTTGTATTGTTTCATGAGGCATGGATGAAAAGCGGAGAGGACATGATTTAAAAACAAGAAGCGCAGTAAAACTCCAAAAACCGACTCCAACTATTTCATTCTTGTTTCGAAAGATAGTTAATGGTTCCACAATAAATTAAATCAATATGGGACCATCTCGGAATTATGACCTTTCTAAAAAAGAACCATCATAATCAGTAGGCCATTAACGGAGTGATCTCGTAACAAACATACATCGAATCTCGTAAAAAAAAACATACGGCCGAATTAAGAAACTCCGCCTCTTTTGAGTCAGTTACATAATAGAGTCAATCTTATTAACAGGATAGTAATTTGTAGATAATTTAACCCATAAATTGCACATGAAATGATTCAGTAATAAAAAATATATATTATCAGTAGCTCATACCAATTTTGCAATGGCATCAATGAAGTGTCGCATGAGACCCATCTTTTTCCAGTAAAAGCATCTAATGTTTGTCCAAATGAATGGTTGCAGTAGTTGCATTAGCTCTCAACTTCTAAAATGCAATCAAGTCTCTGGCTGCCCATAAAGGATCAAGTTTAATATGAAATTGTAACAGCGTTTGAAGTGCCCGCACAAACTAACATTGATAAAACCGCAACATACTCGTGTAATCCGTGATGGAATATCGACATGGATAGCGTAGAGAAATATAGGATTTTTGC
>NJDC01006149.1:65877-82579 GCA_002245475.1 Calephelis virginiensis
AATTTCAATTGTTGTACTGTACTTCTTTATAGAAGTTCCACACGGATTAAAACATTGGTTTGCATCCGTGCGGAATGTAGATTCAATCCAAATTTTAATTTGTTTCAAACAAAGTTTCCACCAAGGTCACGTTTGTGGAAGGCGTGATAGGGGCGTGATAACAACCGTCTGGATGACGCTTTAGGACAGACAAAGTTTTGGGCCTAGCAATACTTAAAGATTAAAGATATGTCATATTGTTTCAATAAATAACCTCATCAACAAACCCACGAATCAGAACACGATTGTTTTAGTTTAGACATCATTATCCTAAAACAATAAATACGAGACTGATCTAGCAGTGATTTCAGATTCGTGGAAAAGAGGTATATACATGCTCTGTATTTTAGATAACATACATATATACATTCATACATTCATACATACATACATACATACATACATACATACATACATACATAAATACATACATACATACATATCTTCACGCCAAGTCCCTAACGGGATAGGCAGAGAATATCGAGTGCCAGACCTAACGATCCTGACAATCCTGTATTTTAGAATCTACTTTATTTCCACATCTTCCTTTGTATCCAGAGGGCTTGTTTTTTATTTGTACTTCATACATTTGCTTTCATTTAACACTTCCAACTCTTGATAATTCAAAGTCCATGTGAGAAAATTAAATATTTTAAATAAATGTTAATGTGCATAGAAACGCCGGTGAAAAGAGCTCCACTAATCCTTTGAAACTTTCTTCTATTTATTCACTTTCCCTGCATTCAAACACAAACGCTGTGAGACTTTTATTTAACTATGTATAATTTATTTTTGCCAACCATTACCAGCGTGGGGGCTTTAATGCTACACAGGCTTTTTAATAGCTTTTCAGACCATTGAGCTTGAACCAGAATTCTATAAAATGTATGATTACTTTTTGTCCGAAACTACATCCATGTGATTAATCTTGCTTACGTCCAATTAATCCTCTTAAACTACATTATTTTAGAAACAGTTACCTATTGTATCCTCTATAAGCTCCAAACTTCGTCATTGTTAAGTTTTAACACAATTTACTAAGCAATTTTGTCAGCAAGTCTTTAACATAAAATGAAAATGGATGATAATGTGAATGTACTCGTGTGAAGTCTCTCAATTTATACCAATTGATTAATATTACATTGTTATCTATGTCGCTGATATTTATTATCAAAATTGTGCCTACAGCTTTGGTGTTACCTTTTAAAGATTTGAGGTTTCTTTTTCATTATACTTTGGTAATAAAAAAAAGTTTTATCTGGTAGACCAAAAAGCTGGATGTAACATTTTATCCTAAAATCGTTGACGCGATTACCATAACAAAGACGAAAGTAATTACACTGGATTATTTAAAACTTTGACAGGATGACATAGCAGCAACTAGTTTTAAACTAAATTTAGTCACAAGCCCACAACCTCTAGATCGAATTACCAACTCTCCCCTGTACTAAATATAAATAATTATTGCATCGGCTTAGTTTTACAGTCGTTTCATTCATGAAACCGTGCTGACTTAAATCGAGGCAACGACTTATTTGAACTCACAGGCGGATTGTTATTCGCAAGGCGGATGTTTGCATATTTTTATATTTCCTGAACATCAATTTCGTTTTCTTAGTGCAGTTTGCACGTTTCTAGGCTAAATTTAATAATAAGAGTTAAACTGCAAAATATGAGGTGATTTAACCCAAGTTGGAAGCTAAGTCAAAGTTAAATATTTAACCCAGAAACGTGCAACTGGCCTATACACTTTTTTTTTACTTTATTGCACACCAAACCAAAACACTACAATTTCGAAGTTTGCACTATTGCATGCACCAATCAATAACCATGTATTGACTGCTGAATATCAAACAATTTTCGATAAACTTAATAAACAAAATCATAATGGCAGAGAAACACGCGGCTATCAGAAAGACGTTTGGTTTCCTAGATATCACCTTCAATCGACAAAACAATCCGATGTAAAACAGCAGTTGTGTTTGATGCATTACAAATCTTTTAGACTTTCCAAACAAAGAATTATTTATTCTGTATACAATCGCCAAGATTGGGAAAAGTTTAATAAATTTGACTTTTAAATTAACGCACTTAAAGAATGCATTACCATTTACAAAAGAGTTAACAACCTTAAGATCTTTCTAAGAATCAGTTAAAGCACACGTAGAAGCAATCATCTCCTGGTTGTTAATGATGCATTTAAGGTTTTGTTTCAAAAAATACTAATAAGAAACCTCATTAGACTTTAAGATAATAAATCTGAGATAATCGAAATTGTAAAAAAAAAACGATAAAGAGTACCCTGGCTACAACTTTACATTGTGCAAAAAGGGAATAAATACCAACCATAAGAAACCTCGTCAGTCTTTAAGGCATGCTCGCCCTCTAAATCTGTCATGATCGAATTTGTAAGAACTAAAATAAACAACCGATAAAAGTACTCTGACTTTAAGCATCTTTACATTCTGCAACAAGGGATTTACTGCAAAAAAAACATCAATCATTAGAATCAAACATTATTGATTTTTAACAAAGTGACAAGAACTAGTTAACGATGTGTAACGTCCATCCGTGTGCCAAGTTATAAATAGTCTATTCATGAAGCCCATTATTTTCCTGTAAACATAGTGTCGTTAATGGCAGCAGCGCGTTAAGTAAATCACTTAAAAATGTACTACTATTGTTGTAATTATACGATATACGCAAACCTGTCATGTAAAACATCTTTCTTATTAACTTCTTTTGTAGCAACTTCTCTATTATTATAAGTTAAAAATGTTAGTTTTTGGCAGTAATTAATAAAAAGCAGGTATACGTAAAAATGGGTGAACTCATGGTATCCGTTTGGAAATACCGCCGTGCTTTTTCTTAGCTCTCGCAGCTAGCTTTAAGGAATTAGTATCGAAATCGTAAGTAATAGTAATCTTAATCGTTAATTAATAGTAAGTAATAGTAGTCTTAGTAAGTAGTAGTAATCTTCGAAATCGTGAGCAAAGAATATTCGGTTTGAAAAGTGGAACACATGAAACTGATGAAACGTTGGACTAACGTGATGTCCGAAAGTGAAACTCAGGGACGGGGATTGCACAAAACAATTTCTCTAAGCATTCCCCATGACGAATGTAGCAACAAAATCAACGCCAAGGGATCAAGCGGAGCAGAAACGTTGGATACGGGCAAAATAGCTGACCCAGGAAAACCCGATCCAGAAACAACAATAGTTACCCACATGTGACCGTATTTCGGCTTTGTAGAGTTGCAAGAAATGAATTAACTTAAAGTAGGTAGACAGTCCAGGACATTACCATGTCTTGACCCATTTTCCTATAGATCTCCAATTAGGTAATCACGTTCGATTCCCCTGACAAAGCAAGGCAATGAAAATCTAAATAGTGAAAACCTAATTAACCACTACAATATATCAAATAAGAGAGTTAAATGAGTGGATTTTAAGAAGCCACTTCACTCTTTTTTTAATAACTAACGCGCCACGCTCATAGACGTCAGTTAACATTTAATGTTTCATTAAGTCACGATTTTGTACAGAAAATGTCGACTTAATGGCGGATTAAAAGGCAATTAACGTCTCTGCGCGCGGCCGTCAATTTTTGATCTCCTAATCATGTAATAATGGATTTAAAGTTGCTACGGCGATTATTCCCTATAGACACATGTATGTAACGAAATATATTTTGTGGTTTAGGTTTTTCCGTGATGTGGCAGCGTAAAAACCAACTCCGTCACAATTACAAAAAGAATAAACAGACTAGCATTCTTATTAAAGACATTTTCGAGTGCCCTAGTGATATTTGAAATAGCAACCGAGTGACCGTCTAACTGCCAAAGCGCCAGCCGACGCTAATGTTAGCGGTTGAACCAATTTCAGATGGGTTGGTATTTACGAATCAAATGATATTACACAATTTCCCTTGGAATTAATAGAATACGAAAACGTTTTGTTTTATAGCAGGATACGAGATTGAACGCTTGGTATTATTTGCTCCTCATGCCAATCTCTTACAAATATAATGTATCAGCACATTAATAATTGTATACATATTTTAAAATAAAGAAAAAAAAAGACAAGCCCGCTGAGTTTCTTGCCGGATCTTCAAGTGTGAGGCCGAGTTACGATCAGGTGGTAGATTTAGTATTACACACACACGTCCTTTGGTGTCTCTAGGCGGCGTGAATTTCTTACCATCAGGAAATCCTTGTTTGCCTTCCATTATCATAAAAAAAATTTGAGATTAAATGGTAATATATCACCGGGGTTACTATTACATTACAATATGGGTTGGGTAAGCAGTAAAGTGGAGAATTGGTCTTGAAGGCTGGCAATATCACAAAACAATCTTGATACCAACATCTGCAAGACCTTCAAGTCTTGCATGGCTCTCAACTATAGAGCATGTCAATAAGCTACCAAGTGGCAAGAAATGAACTTTCCATTATAAATGATGCCATTATTCCATCACATTGATGTAACATAACTGCGCATTTTCAGTTGTTGGTCGAGTGGCCCGCGTACACGCCTTACTACATCGATCAACCTCGAAGCTCGGGTTCGATTCCCGACGGGAATTTCCGACAGGCATTTGTGTGATGAACATTTAGATGTCTGCATTTCCGAGTCTGGCTGTTGATTAAATTTATTCTGGTATTTATTTAAGTATTTTTATGTATTAGTATCGTTCACTGTTTTGCTTACTTTGGGATTAGATTCAATTTGTGAAACTTGTCCAGGGATATTTATTTAAACAAATTTAAAAAAATATTTTACTATACAACTTACACTTAGCTTTTTACATCTATTTGATACTAAGTACAGGGCATATATTATACAGTACATACACATTTTTACGCCAGGGCCCTTTAGGGCTAGGCAGACAGATTCGAGTGCCAAGTTTCACGATTTCTGCAGTTCTGCCTAGTTCTCTCTACGTTCGTTATTTTTTTCTTACAAAGATGTCGGCCATATTTACAACAATATCAACAGCGTTTATGTCTTATTCCATAAAAATGTACCTCAATACTCTTTTTATGTTAGAGGTCAGCGAACAAGCACACAGCTTTCCTGGTGGTAAGAGACAACCGTAGCCTGCAGACACCAAAGACGTTACAGGTACGTCACTGTCCTGAGGCCTTCCGCATTTTGTGTAAGTCTTCAGGCTACCCATCCTCCTGATCGGAACATGACAGTCATTTTGGGGGCACGAATAGGTAAGACAGGTTAAACGATGAATCCCTATCTACACTACCCTACCCTAGTATACTACTGTAAACTACCTATTCATTACGGCTTCGTCCGTGAAATTATTTATTTAATTACTCCGCATAACCCCGGAATGATTAACATAAAAAAATAACGTCAGTCTTTCTCCAGTACTACCTATTTAGTATACACCGTCTCCTTCTTCTACCTATTTAAGGGAAAAAATTTACTCCGACCGTATCAAGTGTCGAAATAAAGAAGAAAATTTGCATTTAAAATATGGAGTTCCGTGAACCAAGTCTAATCAAACAATATGCAATTAACACATTATTTGTAAACATTATTAACTTCTCAAATCGAGGCCAAGAACAATTGTAGTATGTGCGTTGAGCAAGTAACGCCGAGTGAAAGGTAAATAATTCAGCTTGTGCAGATTTTTTTTGCAAACACTAGATTCTGTGACAACCAGAGAATTACAATTTTATATACTTCATCCATTTATATATCGACTACCTATGGGGAAGAAAGGTTCTCGAGTGGCTGCCCCGCACCGGAGGACGTAAGTGTTGGACGACCTCCCACCGTACCAGGTGGAATGATGATCTGGCTTAAGTCGCAGGGAGTCGTGGATACAAGCTGGTGACCGTGACTGACTGATGATGATGATGATGATGATGATGATGATGATGGTGGTGGTGGTGATAATACCTCATATTATACTAGATCAACCCGCTGCCAAGCCCGTGTGCTAAGTTACAAAAAAAAACCTTGTTTCATCAAAATCTTATATATATATATAAGATTTTGATGAAACACATTATATGTCAGAGTAAACGTTACAGTAAGGATAATGTAAAATGTAAACATTGTATACGGAAGTTTAGTTGATATGGCCTCGATCTCTGTGGAGTTATTTGACTAATTTAGTTAGTTTGATCAAACACGAAATAATACTGTTCCGTTGACCTTCTACCAACATCTTATTAATACAAGCCACGAATGACAAAAGTTTATTTCCTAGATATATAATACACTACATATATAGATAGTAACGTTATATAAAGCATCATCCAGATCACGCCCCAATCCCGCATTCCACAAAGGTGCTCTTGGCGGAAACTTGGTTTGAAAAAAAAACAAAAATATTTGGATTAAATCTACGTTCCACGCGGATGCAAACCAATGTTTTAATCCGTGTGGAACCACTATTAACAAAACATTAAACAGACATTCTGGGGGGGCAAGAGAAAAGAAAATAGAAGATAAAGTAAACAACATTCGACCCCTACTTCGCTTTAAAAAATATACGTAACTATTTTTCACATATTAGTCCAACCTTTGCGCGAAATAGCATCTTTACTTTTATGCCAAAGACCTTTACATTTATAAGTTACTTAAACAAGAAAGTAATTTTCTTTCGAACATAACGTCTATATTCACAATTATACATACATATATACATACATATCTTCACGCCAAGTCCCTTACGGGGTAATCAGATAGTATCGAGTGCCAGACCTCACGATCCTGACAAACCTGTCTTGCTTCCTTCACATTCATAACCCTTTTTCATACAAACACGCCGGTGTCGGAGACTCTTGACACCACCCTCGGATAATATCCGATTGATCTGATCGTGAAATGTCAGCCTTGGTCTCTACGGGTACCTACATCCATCCACATTCGCATTGTATATCTGCTTATATTATACAATTATGTTACGGGTAAAGACAATTAACACATAAGGCACACAAAAACCTACAGTAAAACAAACCACAATGTCAAAGAATATACGATTCATATTATGTAAAACCTTCTTAACCACTATGGAGGTAACCATAAGCTCTTAAAAGAGTATTATTTCAATAATAAAAATTGTCATCGAAGAAAGACATCCTTATGATATATACCACAAAGTTCCTTATAAAGGCAGACATTTAGCAAGATGGAAATAATACTGCTATAAGCGTTCATGGTAGGCTCAAATAAATAAATTTCGTTACAATTTTCTTTTCATAACAATTTTCATTTCATTATATTTTTCATTTCATTACCTTTTCATTTCATTACATTTTTCATTCCATTACATATTTCATTTCATTACATTTTTCATTTCATTTCCATTTTTATTTCATACCAATTTTCATTACGCCTGCCTCTCTGGCAGGCAACTCGTAAGAAGCGAGCACTGGTTAAAACATAAATCATCACCAACAAGATCACTGCTGGTAGAATTCTGTGCAGCAACGTGCCCGGGTAGGGATCCACTGCCTTATCTATTCCTGATGCCATAATGACTGTTGTATTCCGGCCCGGAGAGTAGGGTAGCCGGTATATTTGCACATAAGCCTTACATTCGTCCACAGGAGAGCGACGTGCTTGTAACATCTATGGTATCGATAGGTCACGGTTATCTCTTTTCATCAGGAGCGCCGCGTACTTATTCGATGACCACTTACATAAAAAAAATGTAATCCATTTAGGTCGTTAACAAAGTATATGTAGAAAAGTAATAACATTACGGTAATGTAGGAGGATCATTATTCGGCCACTTCATTAGCTAATGGGACTAGATAATAGAATATAGAGTGATGACTTTTTATCAAGTGACCGTCTAGGGTTGTCCAATATGCAGGTGAAAAAATACTTTTTTATGCAATAGTACTCAGCAACCCTACGAACCATATTTAACATTACTTCCTAATTACGTTCTTTAAAGTATCTTTGTTATAACTATTTTTACAGAAAATTAAACGTCTTTGTATGAAAGTTAGTAAAGTAGCAAGTAATGAATTGCTATCATCAGCGACATTTCGTTGAGTCACGACAAATTAAAAAAAAAACGTAAACGTGGTTCTATTTTTTTTTTTGAAAACAAAAAGCCTTTGTAATAATTCCAAAGCAATTTTTAAAATAAATACATAAGGTTACGTAACAAAACCAGGGCTTTATGATTGATTACAATAAAATAAATTTGGATCTAATATGTGTGCTTTTTCTAGATCAACTTATATATTGCATCTACATAATACCATAGCGATTACGTTAGCTTTAAAACAAAAATCTGCATCAAAATCGCATCATTATTTTTCTGTCGGAGTTCAAAAAAAATATAAAGTACCTATTGAATACTACTTTCTGTTACATACAAATTTCAATAAAATATAATTGAGCTCTACTTACAAGTGGAGCAGTTATAAGCTTAAGTGAAGGATTAGGAGCTTAAGAAAGTTATAGGAGCTCCTTGTTAATTAAGAACCCATACCTGTGTTACTAGTTTAAGCAGGGATATCCCGATTAGGAACGGTAGTGTTCCTACTGTGTAAATTAATTAATGTATCAAGAAATTCAAATTAACTAATTACGTTTTTTTTTCTAATTAGCTAAATTCTTACAAAAACCAATTTAGATATGGATTGCTTATGTATATTTAATTAAGAAAACCAAAAATCAAACCGATTTTTTGATTATATCACAGCATTGTCTATTCTTGCCGCCGTAGCCTCAGTGTTGACCACTGTTGATAAGTCGAGTCTTGTAATTTGCATCAAATTTACCAAAATCGGGATTCAGTTATAATTAATCATATCTCGTCAATCAAGCCAGGGAGGTACAAAACCAAAACAAAATGTATAAGTTTAAAAAACAATGACAGATTTAAGAAAACAAATAAACAGACTGCAAAAAAGACATTTTTCATGGGATTGGTGGCAAACGAGCAGGCAACTCGTCTGATGTAAAGTGATCTCCGCCATAAACGGGGCGATTGCGTTAAAAAATTTTAGAATTGCATAGACTAATCGCAAGAACCACTTGTACAGTCAAAAAATTTTTATTCTGATTTTATTTAATTGAAACTGACTATTAATTATCAAACGTAACTGTAATAAACTTAGTTCCTGACAGCATTCGGCACTACACTACCTAGCTCAGATATTAATGTATATATATAAAAGAAAGTCGTGTTAGTTACACTTTTTATAAGTCAAAGTCGGCAAAATCGAGTTGACTGAATATATTTTACGGGGAGGTATTCAGAACCAGGAGACGCACATAGGTAACTTTTTATCCCGTTCAACTGTGAGTAAATTAGGAAACTAGGAAAAACCAACTGAACGGGTAGAACCAAGTTCGACTAAACTGCTAGTTACAGATAAAAACGTAGAACAAATCGTTAAACTATTAAATAAACATGAGCTGTGTTCAGCGCAAGGATGAAATCTACGTAATCACACTTCACACTCGTAGTTTAGAATAACAAACTTAGTCTACCTCTGGTTACAAAGGAAAACGAGTTAATACTAGAAGACAAATAAAGGAAACTAATCAAGAAGTCCCCATAGGCAATGTAATCAAGTTCCAAGATTCATTTGTAATTTAGTACATCTGCGGGCTGAAATTGTATGGTATTGCGATCCTTCGTATGATATGGTCCAACTTATTTTCTTTTAAGCAACTCGTAGGCGCAAGCATTGGTTAATCATTACCTAATCGCGTTGAGATTTTTTAGAATATATAGTCTGTTCTGCATAGCAAAAAACCAACATTGACCCTATGAATTACGTTAGTGCCAAACGAAATTAAAAGCGTAGTTTTTCATACTAATATTTCTATAATGTTTTAATTTCCGCCGTAAACGCGGTTGTTAGTAGTAGACGACGCTTACCCCGATTGGTGTCGAGTTCATTCAGAGACGTTAAATCTGTTCTTGTCACTAAATGAGATGTGACAAAATTGACTAATTTTACTCAACATTTACATAAAATTCAATAATCATGAAAAAACTGTAACCACCTTTTCCTTCGATGGCTTCAAACGTTTATTACCTCGTCAGTCAAGAATTTAGCATACACGTCTAACATCGAGACTCGGATAATTTGTGTGATTTATATAGTTATTTATACGTTGTTATTATTGGTTCTAATGTTCATATTTTTCCTGTTTACATGCATTTATCTTCTAAATAATTACAAAGTTGTTTATTAGTCAGATGTCTTTTGACTATTTTACCGATATAAGTTAACAATAACACTCACGTTACAAATACAATGTAATCTAAGTAATACTTTCCTTGTGTTTCAATGTGAATGTCAATTTATTATCGACAAAATATAACCGAATGCGAGTCGAATGTATAAGTTTTTGTAGTAAAATAACGTCAAACCGGTCATTACAGTTTGGCCACTCATTATACTTAAACAACACCAAAATCAGAGCAAATAATTGAATCTATTCAGCTACTGCTTTTTTTGTATTTTATTATTACTCCACGGACTATATCTAACAATAGCTGGTGATGAAGTAATACTGTAAGAATTTGCTCAGATACGACCTCACCGTGTGACAATAAACGCCGACCTTCAGGTACCGTTCCGAGAAAATAAAACATGTTTATAACAGAGATTCTCATCAACATACTGGTATGCACTGTGACGTACAAATCGTGAAATCTTATGAATTGCTAATTTCCCGCATTCTAAAATGTTATCTGTTAATGGATTTCTGTTTATACACAAAAACACGAAGTTTTTATCAGTCTGTTCTGTAACATCCTTATATTTGGGAAATTTTCCCCCCTGCAAAGTTACTTCAGACGTAGTAACGAAATTAAAACCTCAAAGACGTAAGGGTTCTTCACTTGATCGAATTATCCGGTCAGTTGATTTTAAGAATTTGTCCGGATTTTCGACAGCGAACTAGATTAGAACTTCCATTGGGATCAATACAGATATTACAGGTTCAACTCTGTCCTGCTGTCTTGGTGTCAGGCTTATTGTGCAAGTCTACTTCCCTACCCTTCTCTCCGGCACTGCATTATGTCGGCGGGAATAGGTGACATATGTGGATCCATACGTGGTGAAATTATGGCAACGCACTCTACCACACGTGATTTTACAAGAGGTGGACTGAGTAACATTACTAGGTTATAAGCTTAATAAAATTATAAAAGTACTGTGTTAAAATTACTCACTAGATATATTTTCAATTCAAACGGGTCAAGTAATAAAGCCTCATTACATATAATTTACGTTATATTATAAGCAAAAGGATTAAACTTTTTAAGAAAACAAGAATTTTAGTAGTTGCAAATGGTTTTTCCATTTCAAAGCCCGATATTTCTAGTCTAGCGGTATATTAATATTATTTTAATAGTATTGAGATTAAGAGATTATTAAAAGTCATGCATAAATTTACCGACTACCGCACTTTCCATAACGGGTCAATACAGAAAAACATTGATATTATAGCATCAAAAATACATAAAACACAAGACCCAAAACAGTATTTTATTATGTAATAAAACGATGACATTAAAATCGGTCCACGCGTTGACCAACTTCATTTACATAATAACAACAAACGTATAACCACAAAAGCAAAACATTTTCTAATGCTATATATGTACTTGTCAATATTAAAAGATAGTATTGACACAAAAAAACAGTGTATTCAAGTCAATATCCTCGTTACAGGTAGGCAGAGGCACAACCAGGGCACCACGACTTATTAAAACTCTGGTACCACAATGTTGTAGGTTGCAAGCCAACTGGGCTTAAATCCAAATTAAAGATTGGATTTGTTTTTATAAGGTATTTGAAAAATCCTTTTCTTTTTGTTGCACCACCAGAATATCAAACCCAGGACCTCGTTGAGTCAAGTCTAACACAGGACCGCTACAACACAGAGACGACTCCATACGAATAACAAATACTATAAAATCAAATTGGTGTTTGCTTGATTGTCCTTCTTTCGTGTCCCAATGGAGCGATATTAGGTACAATTTGGATGGGATACATGAAGCTGGGAAGTGACATCAGAAACTTTTTACTCCAAAATGAAAAACGCTACCCAAGGCAGTGCTAAACATTTTTATATCATTAATCAAACAAAAATTTCCAGTCTATTTCGAGCGTCGAGCCACGGTCAACATTTGGTTTAAATGTAATTAAATAACAACGGTAGAAACAACGCACGCGATCAGAGATGCCCATAAATATATGTACAATTATAGTATGTAATTCGTTTGTTCCAAATGCCAAACCCTCACCTGCTTGTAGCGCATCCTGTTCTCTGAGTGAATATACCGATTGTAATGGAAATCGCAAACTAAAAAACTCTGCAAACAACTTTGAAAAAAAAACAAAATATGTTTACGCCATAACTAAAATTTGATTTAAATTTGAATTTAGAATTTCAGAGAAAAACACGATAACTACCCGCGTTAACGGGTAAGAAAGGAATTAAAAATTTCGTCACGGGACTCGGATCCTCAGTAGCTCAATTGGTAAGAGCATTCGTCGGCTTGAGACGAAAGATAACAGGCTCAAATCCTGTCTGTGGCCAAATTTTTTCTTTCTTTAAAATTTATAGAAATGATAAATACACGTTTTATTTGCTTAGGTATTCAAGTTATCTTCGATATTATTAAGTGGCACAATAGTTTTTTTTCGTAATTTAGAGGAACCTACGAAATAAAAGTTTTAATTTAATTCCACACAGACCATACATAAGGCACTTGTGACGAGTAGATGTAATACTAAATCTACCACCGGATCGGAACGCGGCCACACACTGAAAAGATCCGGCAAAAAAAAATCAGCGAGTTTTTTTTTCCTAATTCTACACAAATGAAGTAGTAACAAGTCATTATACATTATTAGTTAAATTACTAATTTAACAATATTTTTTATTTTTTTTTAAATATTTGCACACCAAAATATGGTACAATATATTTATATACTTAAGTATTTTTGCTACATGTTATCAACACACTCTCACTCACTTTTTATTTTAGATGAACGTATATTCTTCTGATTAAGTATTAAATTTTCAAACATATTTACAAATAATTGTGAAACATCTCACGACGCCAATCTAAAAAAGAACCGTTCAAAATTATAATTTAAAACCTTAATTCCACGGTTCCTACCAAAGACGGTCAAAAGCATTAGAAATGCTGCAACTTTCGGATATTCAATAACTTAATCGAAAGTGAAAAGTAATGTACTTTTACCGTACGTCAAGATATTTAGACTTTATTGTGTCAGAAATGACTCTATCATTCAGACATTTCATTAGTTAGAATTGGAGACCTTTCCTCAACTGACTTAAGAGGGGGAAGCAATATCGTCCGACCGTAGGACAATATCGATACATTTAAGCGCACTAAAACTTCAAGAAACGGACTTCAATTTCAATATTCGAATTCCACAAAAATTGAGTATTTTTCTCGATTCCATCATTAGATCAAATGATGGCACTATAATTACCTCAGAAGTACGCCCCTTCATAATAAAAATAATTTAAATAGGTTTGGAAATGAAGGAGAAATCGATTAACATAAATAAAAAGTAAAGGAATCTTACACATAGCCTCCTCATTTTTCCAAAAAAAAAAATACGTACGTTGCCCTCTTCAAATTTGAAAATAAATAGTCTCAAGACGTCAACTACATCAATTATCCAATAGTTAGTTGTGAAGACGAGTAAAGGTGTGTTAGCTGATAATATTCGACATACAGTTTAAAAAAAATACAGTGATTAGATAAAATGGTGATTCAGAGTGACACGATATCACAAAATCATCGTATCGGGGAAAGGCCAAAGAATCACAGGTAAAAAAGATTTTTTTTTTGTATCGACATTCTATCTTTGGTTAATATCCGCTGCTAAATCAAACATGCGAACATGGCGCCAAAACTCGGAATATCAATTCCACCGTCCTCCATCACTGCCTCGCACTACACCATCATGGAATCAATTACAAGTGGTAGCATCTCCACATTACGACTTGGCAACCTTAAAGAAAAGAGCTTACTCATTTCTGAAAGGGCGACAATTCAACTATGACCCTTAGTAGACGGTAAAGATCATTTTCCACGAGGTGAATTCCTCTTCTTCAATAAAAAAATCGGCTTTAATAAGAGCGGTAAAAGTCTCGTACCATACTTCACTTTAACATAAGATCCACTACTGTCAGAAATTATTGGTAAAACGGAAACGACGAGAGTGAAAGAGCAAATCAAATACCTAACTGTCCGAGTCTATCTATTATAAGCACTAATAGTAGAAAGTTGTAATATTTGAAGTCTAAGGTTACATTCACTGTAAAATTCCAAAACAAGCAATCATAATACAAAACTTTGGCAGTAGCGAACTATGTTATTTCAAAGCTTTATAACTCTGACGAGTTTAAGTTTAATTCCTAGTGATGCTGTTAGAAGCGAAACCGGTAAGCTATTTACAAAATAATCGCATTAATATTAAAAATGCGAAAGTTTGTATGTTTGTTTGTTTGTTTGTTACTCTTTCACGCAAAAACTGCTAAACTGATTTTCATGAAATTTAGCACACACATAGAGGGTGACTTGGATTAACACGTAGAATAGTTTTTATCCCTTAAAATGTTTTGTAGGACCATTAACCACGCGGGCAACGACGCGGGCAACAGCTAGTAAATTATAAGTGATACGTAAAACAGTACAAGTGTTTCTTCATTTAAAGATACGAATATTTGAATGATTTAGCAAGCCCGACACGATGGAAATATCAAATATACATTTTTATGACTGCCCATTATTTTCAGCGAATTTAATCAAGAAAACACTCTACAGTTAAACGTAAAGGTTTCCACCTCAAAAATGGAACGATAAAATGTCTACAAATTTAACGGTTGTAAAAATAGAGGTGGTTTCTTGTCTTGATAGACACTTCGATGACCCCCTCGACCGGGATCGGCCGCTGCGTCGCATTCTTGACCTCGGGTCCATCCATTCCTCGCCCTAACATATCATCAAAGTGAAGTTATTTTCAGGAGGGTCATCACTTTTCCTATAAAAACTATACAAAAAACAATGTTCAACCTTGCTTTTAAATAAATAATTTAATTTTTTTTTTGAAGAGTACATAAGAAACTTTTTATCATTGTCAATATGCTAGTTTCTAAATGATATTTTTTTTTATGATATTGGAAGGCAAACAAGGAGACAGATTTCCTGATGGTAAGAAATTCCCGCTGCCTCAATACACCAAAAGTGCTAATGGTGCGTTGCCAGCCTCAGGCCGGAATGTTAGGCCTCGAGCAAAAGGAAGTTTACCGGCTATCTTACCCTCCGTCAACGGCAAGCGCTGACATGGCAGCAGGAATAGGAAACACGGTGATACTAATCCGGGCAAGTCACACGTAATGACGTTATGGCGGCAGGAATATAATAAGGAGGGATACTACTGACAAAATTGACAAATAAAAACACTATAAGAAAATATTTTCACTGTGTGAATTTTTACCCTAGAATACTACATTTCGATAACGCGAAATAATATCTTTTCGTTGCCAGTAATTACTTAAATCTGCTAATAATTTTCTCTTAATTAAAAAATCGTTGAATATACTAAGTCCGTACTTTATCCGTGTCAAGTTAAATGAAAAAAGTAATATAATAATTTTAAAATGTGTCTTCTGTAAAACTGCTAAATACAACAAAGACACCTACGATTAGCCAAGAATACTTGGGCCTACAATGTGATAGGTGGTAAACCTATCGCCAATCAAGCACCTATCCTATCCCGGGTAACGTTATTTTCGATTTCACATTTCGATTCCGAAATCGAACCCGGGCCCTCATGTAGTCAACACCAACATCGAACAATTAACCACACAGGCGACATGATAATATATTAACCAGAAAATAAAACATTAAAATGTTTAATTACACTCGAGAGAACTGAAATAAAAACCCTAATTACCGCACTGCCGGTGCAGTGGCACGGTATATCCTGGCAAGTGGTTTCCTTAGTAAGGAAGTTTCTAACTTTCTACGTAATATTACGTTATAGGGGAATCTACTTTGCAATTCAGATATGGAATTATTTAAATTCGATTATCTACATATTATAAAATTATAATAAGAGCCATTTGTGTATATGGAGACATTTTAGACAGATAATTACGATCCTAATAACCTTACTAGGTTATTTTGTTATATTTGCCTTTGTATCTTCACACTCGCAATCCTAACAATAGGCAGAGAAATTATAACAAATATAAATAATATAAAAAATATAAATAAATTCACTTAATTTCTCGCTAGTGTAGTATTCAAAAGTACCTAAAATGACATATCCCATTCTAATTAGCACGAAATCTAGATTCAAAAGTAACCTCACTCAAAAAAATACGACAATGCAATAAATGCTGTCTTGTCAGTATACGAATAATTTATGGCACAATAATTCTCAGAATCAGACACAAGAAGTATGCATTTCTAAACAATAATGGCAACGCACTTACTGAACAAAAGACACATAACAATACGTTGCTAACCGCTCTTTAACAACTTACTCAAAGGATTCTCTACATTTCCTGTAGCAAGAAGTTTCTCGCCGGTCAGTGCTCCTAGCATGAACACTTTACATAATCGAATAGTTGACATGACTAAGAAAGAGTATC
>NJDC01006149.1:84901-97893 GCA_002245475.1 Calephelis virginiensis
TAAAACATTAAAATGTTTAATTACACTCGAGAGAACTTAAATAAAAACCCTAATTACCGCACTGCCGGTGCAGTGGCACGGTATATCCTGGCAAGTGGTTTCCTTAGTAAGGAAGTTTCTAACTTTCTACGTAATATTACGTAATAGGGGAATCTACTTTGCAATTCAGATATGGAATTATTTAAATTCGATTCTCTACATATTATAAAATTATAATAAGAGCTATGTGTGTATATGGAAATATTTTAGACAAATAATTACGATCCTAATAACCGTACTAGGTTATTTTGTTATATTTGCCAGTGTAACTTCACACCCGCAATCCCAACAATATAGGCAGAGAAATTATAATAAATATAAATAATAGTATATAGTATCTTCACACCCGTATCCCCGAAGAGGTAGGCAGAGGTATAACCAAGGCACCCACGACTAGCCGAAGACACTAAGTCCCACAATGTGATAGGTTGGCGATACAACCGGGCACATTTCCAATCCCAACATTTTTTTTTAATTAGAAAATTGGAAAAATCCAATTTACTTTTTGTTGGCCGACCCCGGATTCGAACCTGGGACCTCATGCAGTTTTATCCAACACCCGGACCGCAAGACCACAGAGGCGATAATATAAATAATAAAAAAAATATAAATAAATACATTTAATTTCTCGCTAGCGTAGTATTTAAAAGTACCTAAAATGACATATCCCATTCCAATTAGCACGAAATCTAGATTCAAAAGTAACCTCACTGGTAAGTGCTAAAAAAATACGACAATGCAATAAATGTAGTCTTGTCAGTATACGAATAATTTATGGCACAATAATTCTCAGAATCAGACACAAGAAGTATGCATTTCTAAACAATAATGGCAACGCACTTACTGAACAAAAGACACATAACAATACGTAGCTAACCGCTCTTTAACAACTTACTCATAGGATTCTCTACATTTCCTGTAGCAAGAAATTTCTTGCCGGTCAGTGCTCCTAGCATGAACACTTTACGTAATCGAATAGTTGACATGACTAAAAAAAAGTATCTTCGCGCCCATATCCCCGAAGATGTAGGCAGAGGCACAACCAGAAATAAATTAAATGCACCCTGAACCCCGTGTCATTAAAAATAAGCGAAGCTCCGCCTCCATCGGTGTTTACGTAATACTTCGATGAATGCTTCCAACAATTTCGACAAAAGCAAAAGTAACAGAATACGCTAAATTTATTATGTTAAACGAAAGAAAACTTGCTACATGAGTTGACGAAATAAAAAAGAACGTACGTAAGCGTACGTGTCGACTAACTATCGAAAACGTGTGTCCGTGCTAGAGACACAAAAGACTATAACAAGTATTTACTTAACACGAGCTCTTAATAAGCGTGTAAAATGTAAATGGATACTGATTGTCTGTTTGGCCGAGTGCCAAGGGTTTGCACGACCGGTAGATTGGCTAAAACACAGCAAATTGGTTTTAACCATTCTCCTTTTCCTGGGCGTATTGATGTGTGAATTTATGCTAAAAACGTTGTGCTCTTGGCCGTGAGACAGGTAGGTTTTGTTTCACTAAACACATGGAATATTTCCCACATTTGTTATTCAGTTAGAGTTCATAAACAGAGTCTTTTAAATAAGAATAATTCAAAATACTGAAGTAATTGCATTTAACTTTACATGACCTTCTCTTGCTTTAAGTTGGAACGCACTATTAAAATCTTTAGGGCGTGTCTTGCTATCGAAAAATCCATCTGTTTGTTTGCTTTCCCATAATACAAAAATACCTACCTACTTCTGAGATACCGGAAGCAGGATTTTTAAGAAATTTAAATTCTCACCTCTTTTTAACCGCAAACAGAAAAAGAGGGATATTATAAATTTGACGTATTGAGACCCACGGTCTATGTGTGGGTCACAACTCACAACATAACTTTTAATCGGATGGACCGATTTTGTTGCGGATTTTTTCTTTCAAAACATGTAGGTTTCGCAGCGGATTATTGAAAATTTTAATTTTATTAATTTCATTGTGCTTTTTGGCTGAACATAGATGAGTGTCTGTGGTCTAGCAGTCCAGCGTCGGACTTGATTTCTTGAGGTCCCGGGTTCGCAGTTCGCATACTACTTGAAATCTGTTTACTCCCGCCAAAATAGTAAAGAGTGATTGTTTTTATTTAAATAACCAAAAGTCAAACCATATCCTGTTAAAATACCAAATACCATTACATTTGTCATCACATTTTATCATTACATTTATAATAAATGTTTGACCATCATATTTCATTACTAATTTAATTACTAATTTAAACAACAAAATTTTAAGTTTCCTGATGAAGCAATTAATTTTTATGATACGGCAGTCATTTCTGTAAAATCAAAGCAAAATATTTACGACGACGATAATTACGACCTGTCAGTCAAGTATACGATGCGGATATATGATTCTAATATACATTTTTTCGTCAGTATTAGGAAGTAAGCATAATTACATTTTTCTAAAATAACATTTGATCTTAAAAATTTAATTGTTTAAGAGTATTTTTGATCGCATGTTTGGATGTATGCTACCTTGTATCTTGTAATAAAAATATTTTGAAATAACATAGTTATAATGATTGCAACGTCTATATGCCTTTTTCTATTACACATTTATATAAATAAACTAGCTGAGCCTCCAGCCGTTATCCGGTCGTAACTGACTTTTTTTTATACGAACCTTCTTCTGACGGGAACAACAAGTAACAAAACAAAACAAAGAATTAGCAAATTTAGTCCATCAGTTTACACGAGATGCGAAAAAATAGAGATTCATTTTTATATATAAGATTAGCTGATCTAAGACTAGCTGATCCCGCAGACGCTATTTTGTCCTAACTACGAATATTGAATTTTCGAACATTCTCCTGACACTAACATAACAAAAAAGTTGTTTGGTTTAATTCCAGCCGCTGATTTCCACCTTCGGACATTGCGTCAGAGCTTAAGGTATCATGCCCATCATCTCGATGCGTGGCGGTCTAAACTGTGCGATTCCGAACACCTTTGTGGAATCAGTTACCGAGGGCGGTATTCTCAAACGATTATGACTTAGGAACCTTCAAGAAAAGAGCGTACTCATTCCGTAAAGGTCGGCAACGCATCTGTGATATCCTGGTGTTGCGGATGTCCGTAGGCGGAAGTGATCACTTTCCATCAGGTGACCCATTTGCTCGTTTGCCTCCTCTTCTATAAACAAAAAAAGTATTTATGGAATTATCAAAAATTATCATTACTTTATTGTTGTAATATAATTAAATATTAATTATTATTCGTATATCATTATCAATAAAAATCATGATAAATACTTTTATGTATACTTCTTAGCTTGGCTTAAATGGCCTCCGGGTGGCTGGCTTGGTCGAGTGGCTAGCGTACACGCCTAACTCTATCGACCAACCGCGAGGCACGGGTTCGATTCCCGACGAGGGCCGGCATTTGTGTGATGAACATTTAGATGTCTTCATTAATTTCCGGGTTATTAATATATCTATTATTAAATATATTCTGGTATCTAAGTATATCTATGTATTAATATCGTTGGCTAACACCCATAACACAAGCACATAATTTGCTTACTTTGGGGTTAGATTCAGTTTGTGTGTCTTGTCCAGGGATATTTATTTATTTATTATGTATAACCTTTATTTATAAATCTTATTTATTTACAATACATGCAAGTAAAACATATATTTACCGAACGCTTTTAGTACATACAGTATAATGCTCAGCTTGATATAACGAGGGTTAAATTGACAAAACATGAGCAAAAATACAGAGGAGGGGGCTAACGAGATAGTTCGTATGGGAGCGGTGACGTATTACACATATGTGATGACCTCGGCCAACGCCCCCGCAAATTTAAACAACGCCATTGACATCCAGCCATAATGAAACTGGAAACGGTTGGGGTCACAGTGACATATCGGAAAAGTTTTTTATGGTGTCAGACTGAAATTATATCACATACACCCAAGCCCGGTTCCTATATTCAAGAAACGAGTCGTTTTTCTTACAAGTGGTTGTTTTTTTACGAATAGTACAAAATCTAACTACAGTTGTTTGTTTTCAATTGTTAACTATGAACAACGATTCGTTTTTTTAGGCAAACTACCAATGGTTATACTGACGGTTAATAATTCGTTGATTATAGGAACTGGGCTTTAGTGAAGAAATAAATTGATACTACCTATTCTTCTCTGTGTTACGACTAGGCGTATTTGGTATTTCAAATGTGAACACTTCGACTAACGCCATGGCAAATAAAAAAAATCAACCATAATGAAATTCGAAACGGTTGGTGTCACAGTGACATATTGGCAAAGTTTACTTTGATCTCAGACCAGTATGTCACATACCAGAACCTGTGACAAATTTAATAATCGACTACCTGTCATTTTCGATATTGATACGCATATCTTTACTACGCGTATCTTTATATTTGGAATTTCACTAATGTAGATCTCTGCGAACGCCCCAGCAAATTTAAACAATCAGCCGTATGTGTTTAGAAACGGTTGGGACTTGGAGTCACAATGGCATATTCAAAAAGTATATTATAGACGTCAGACCAATATTCCACATACCAGACATAACAATGGGCTGTCTGGCTAAAATATTAAACGCCTAAGCATAACTTTAGAGTCGGTAACTATGTGATGACTAATGTAGAAACCGGACAAATGACACGAAATGGTTGTAACCCCTCAAAGTACCCAAATTATTTACCCGCTTTTAATGTAAGTGGGTGTTACTTAAAAACTAATTATTCACCCGCTTTACGTTTTCGTGTTACTCAAAGAAGAAGAAGACAGGGTATAAAAATAACATTTACAATTAAATAGCTGTTTCTCGGGTAAATATCCGTCAGCGTAGCGTAGCGTTTCGGGCAGCAGTTTAGGTTAAGTTCAACATAATTTTCATATAAACTTCCACTCCCCATTATTATCCTCGTCCTTACGATGATTGGAAAAACGGGTTTATCTAAACTCAAGACATTGACTATACGCATATCAAATTTCATCAAAACCGGTCTAAGCCCTGGAAGCGTGGCATACAAACTGATAGACAGACAGACTTTCGCATTTATATTATTAGAAAGTATGGAAGTATGGATAAATGAACAATGTTCAAATAGTAATCGGTCCTGCAATTTGATATATTTAAGTGATGTTTCTAGATCTTGCTTGTCTTATAGTCGCTACCTTCAAATAGCTGACCACTGCAGAAATTAAAAAAAAATATTGCAGTACAAAACATTTCACTACAAATGTACAAAATGGTACTCTATAGACTCGACATTTTTCCCCTAACAACCTAGTTCGTTACAATGATCCTGAATTTCACCACAAAAAAAATATTGCACTGCCTCTATGGCATTCTGCCACTGCCTCTATAATTCACTCATTATAAAAACGAAATTCAATAATTATTTAACAACAACGACCATCTTTTTCTCTCGGTGGCGGCAAAACACCCATCGCAGACTTAAGCGGCGTTGCTTCGTCACCTAACCATTTGACAAATGAGGTAAATTACTTCATATTATTTTTTTAACACGAAACCAATATCAGTTATAAAACTAATACGCAAACTTATAATACACATTCTTTACCAGTTAAAACTATGATATATCGACACTTTGTATTCTTGTATTGCGACCTAATCTAAGATTAAAAAAACTTATTTACATTCACGTAGCGTAAGTTTCTAAGAATGCAGTAACAGTAAAATAACGTCTGGATAACACATTTTTTTGACTCAGCTAGAGCTTCTTGAACTGTCTTTGTTTGTATATGCATAATTACAATACTTATAACTCAAGAACGGCTGATCCGATTTGGCTGAAAATTGATCGGCAGGTAACTTAGAAGCAGGAAACGGAGACGGGATACTTTTTTACCGTTTGACTGCAATGAAACTAGACAAAATAGCAATTTTACTAGTATAAAGTGAACGGATGGAACAAAGTTCGCCATAACAGCAAGTTTTAAATAAATATGATCAAATAATTTAACTAACTCAAAAAGTACTCAATTCTGACGTATTTTTTGTACGTTTGTTATGCGATTACTCAGCCGCTAACAAACGAATTTTGATGGTTCCTTTTTAGAAAGATAGAGTATTATTCCAGGTTTATTTACCATAAATATACCATACCAATATGACTAGTTGTTTTTTAAAAATACTAAGTATTGCTTATACATTTTGTTTATTGCGACAACATTCTCCATTTTTATTCTCCAAGCTAATAGTAATAAATAAACTAAAAAAAATAAACATATATTACTGGACAAGTTATACAAACTGAATCTGACAGTAAAGAAAGCCAATTTTAAGTGTTATGGGTGTTAGTCAACGATAAGAATACTTAAAAATATTTAAATAGAAACCAGAATAAATTTAAATAAACATCTGTTATGGGACCATTATTCCAAATAAAAAAAGAATTATCAATCGCGACATGGAATGGAATAATTATAGATGATTTTCTGCAATTTCATTGCGCTTAAATTATTTTTGAACGTTTATCTTAAGTAAATCATAAAGCTTAGTGATTTTCTTAGCCCACTATTTTATGTTTAAATAGTGGTAGACTTTTATACTTAATCTCGTATTCATTTAGAAAGGTATAGCTTACGAAAGGCGACCCTTATGCAATGGAAGTAGGATATTACAGTTTTGACGTTTAAATGATTGTAAGTAAAAGCAGTACACGAGTAAAAGTAAACTATGTTAAGACCGTGACCTTGAATGAAACTAAATTCTAAGAATTCTTTACAATAAAGTACCGAAGCAAATAATTATTCAACGTAACGTTCACTTATTTATATAACAACATTATCATTTATCACGTAGAGTCACATACCCGGAACGTGGGCAAGTGTTCTTAGAAGTTGGAATTGCTGCAATAAAACAATAATAAAATATGTCGCGACCCTAATAGGTGTTCTAGATGGTTGTCAACATTGGTTTGCATCAGTCTAGAACAGTGTTTCCCAAACATTGTTCCGTCATGGTCCGGTAATTTTCAAACTTCCCCTTCGTGACCCACAGACAGTAATGCAGTTTGTGCTTTAAGCATCTTTGCTTGGCATAAAGATAAGATATGAGTGTGTAATTTTCTTAAAATCTCTTTGAAGTACCAGAAAATTTCAATAGTTTAATTGAACCGGTTAATTCAATTCAATTCGTCGTCTTTATTTCGTAGTCGTTACACTTAAAATAGGTACGTCAACAGTTCAAATACATTATAATAATTTAATTCGCAAGTTTAAGCGTAAAAACATTTTAAGTCACTTTAAAGACGTTCTAGGCGGTTGTAAGCAAGTCTTCCAACAAAGGCAAACTTTGTTTTATCTTTTTTATTATTCAATTTGGATTAAATCGACGGTTTAAGCGGCTGCGAACAAATATTTACTACCGTCTGGAACCCCTACTAGTGATGACAACACATACATTACAATGACACGTGAACATATCAATAAACTGCACCCTCGGGTTCTGTCCAAATACAAAGTAAGAAATAGACATGGTACGATATGAAACATGTGCCAAGTGCAAATACAAGCATGTCACAACTTTGATCTCGACAAGACGAGTGCATGGTTTATGTCACACATCGTACCGTCTAAAAATAGACTACTTCAGTCATGACAAATCGAGTTATGCTCCATGGATGTATACCCTTCCGGCACACGGCCTATACAAAGCAGATACTGAAAACTTAATTTGAAAAGCGAGAAGGGGCAGCAAAAAAGGGTCAGCGTATGCTCTTAACTCGGTTGCCTTGGAAGATAATAAGCAGAGCCTTCACTATAGTACTGTTTTAATTCGTTGGGGTTGGTTTTTTCATTACTTTAATTCTTATAATAATAAGTAGACATTGACTCAGCAAAATATTTACTTGATTCTATTTAATAATGGCTCTTTTATTATTTGTGTAGTCATTGTCTAAATTTTGCTATAAAATATATTATATCGCCGATTGTCTGTGGTGTATGTACCTAGTTTCTAATAAAACGACGTTGCCTAAGCCCCCTTGCCCTTCTGGAAAAGATTCGCGAAACTGCTTTTATATATATAAGAACCACTTTAACTATTTACAATTATAATACCGGGCACTATTAAAAAAAAACACTAATTTGGCTGAAAAAACACAACACAAGCTAACTGATCAAAGAACAGCTCTTATAGAAGCTATCTTAAATATCATGAATCGTTTATTTTAACATATCATAAAACAATAATAGAACTAAATCTGTACATTAAATATTTTTTTTAAAAACAATCATCACGTATTGTTTACAGTACCTACACATAACCCAAAAAGAGGGTTTACAATTTTTTGTCGCTTTGTCTGTTTGTTTGTTTACTTTTCACGCACAAGCCACTGAACGGATTTCTACCAAATGCTAAGTAATAGCTTTAAAATCCAGAGATTCAATTTACCTTTTACTGCGGGAAAATCTTTCATTCCTATCAATAAGTACGGAAAGTCACTGCAACGTGTACACGAAGTCGAGGGACACAGCTAGTATATAAACGAAGACTTCATAAAAACGACGAACCATTATATAAATTGGTAAGGTTTTTGCCAGCAATATAATCTAGGGAGCTGTGAAGCAGTTCCAACGAGAGTCCGGTGTTATGCCATGTAGAATGCATACAGAGATAACAGTGTTTATAATAAACCTATTTGAGAACTTAAGTATACGCTTGTGTAGATTTATAAAATGATAACATTAGATAAGGGTTTCGAAGAAATATTTTCGTAATTGTATTTGCGTAACGATATTTGCATTGTACGAGTATATATGGACAGTATTAGTGTCCGCTTAAATAACAGGTTCTATACTTTGGTTTCCGAGTGGCAAAATAATCATTAAAATCGCTTTAATAGTATAGCGAAACACATATACAAGGGACTTATATGTATACACATCTTCACGACAAGTCCCTTGGCTAGCAGTATCGCGTGCCAAGTGTCATGATCCTTGGAGATCTTCCCTAGCTACTTCCATATTCTTTTCAAACAAACATGCCGGTTTTCGAGATACTTAACAATATCTTCTGATAATTTATAGTACCTGATCTGTTCGATTTCCTCAGGTAATTACGTCCATCAACATTCGCATTGCGTATCTGTTTTTTTAAACCCCGACGGAAACCGAGGGGATGAGTTTGATGTGTGTGTCTGTCTTTAGCATCGTAACTTATTAACGGATAGACAGATTTCTATGTGGATTTTATTGTTTGAAAGCTGACATGTTAGAGGTGATACTTGATTACATTATAAAGAAGTATTTTTGGGGTTCATTGAATTTTTTTTAATTTTAATATTATTCGATCTCTGATCAAATGTTCTTTCTACATGATCACTACAACGGATGAAAATAGTTCTACCAATATTATAAGAACATATTGTTTATATTACAATTTGTTAGAATGGATGGATGTTTGCTAGTCTTTCCAGCACAAACTACTATTTAAATTTAGATAAAACTTTACATGTGCATAGTTTATGTATACCAAAATACTTATAAGCCTATAGTACGATTTATAGAAAAGGTATAAATTGGTACTCGGGCAAGTGGAAGTGGAAGCTAGTGTAGTATACGTTAAAATTTGACATTGAAATCTAAGTAAAAAAACCTAAGCGCAAAGCTACGAAATAATCTTTTATTTGTTTTTAATAAAGTGAATAAAAAAATCTTCCTTATTACAACCATATTTTTGTATCTAAGCGGATGAGGTAAGGTTATGAAAATTGATTAATTATTTTACTTATTTATTTAGCTTTGTTGTACATTTAACAAAAATAGTTTTTACAAAAGGCGAACTCAATGCCTATTGGCATTCTTCACCGGTCAAACTTTGGGCCATCAGAGAGTGAAGCTTGCAGGTGTGACACAAATAATGATGAGCTATATTAATATTTCAGTCTATAACATTTACTACTTAAACTACACAAATGTAAAAATAATTATAGTTATAGACATATTTATATAATAAACACAAAATTATACCTATATTCATATTTATAATAGATAGAATTTTAATACCAACTACACATATACATAAATAATTAAAAACTTTATTCCTAATAGTTACTTAATTAAAATTGACTACAATTTCTATTTATGATTATATAGATCACAAGAAACACAGCAATTTACTACTATTCACTAGTTTTTTACCGACTTAAAAAAGGCGCTTCGGCTTGACATTTTTTACTCTTTTTTACACTTTATACTTTTATTTTAAAATTGGCTGACCTAATCTTAATTTAAGCGAAATGATTAATTATATGTAATAACAACTGTATATAGATATCTTTAAAATACATTCGGATTTCCAAAGCTTGACGAATATAGCCGAAGCGCATAATTTAAATATGCAGTACTACTGTACATGTGCGTCTCATATTTTTTATGCATATCAATTGATTTCTTGGTCATTTTTGAACCGATATTAAAAATATTCACTTCCGAGATGATCTCATTGTCAACAAATGTGTTGATATGATGGAATCCCAGAGAAAACGGGGAAACAATTTCTGTGTGCCTAGATGAATTACTTATTGAATTCGAATTTCAAAATCGGTTTCTTGCAGTTGTATTTAATATTAATTAAAATTATCCTTATTGCCCGTTTGTCGTATCGAAATAGGTAGCTCGTTCCATTGGCATGTTGGAGTTCCAATTGGTAATGAAATAAATGATTTCAGTGCTGTATAATAACAAACATAAGAGTTAATTCAGAGTTGGACTTAACAAAATCACAAAAAGCAGTTAAATCGTCAAACATTACATACATTAGTAGTATTAACTAAATAACTTTTTAAATATGAGCAATAAGTGCCAACTCATTTTTTATTCATTGCGCTATATCCTTGTTGCATACAAATATAAATGCATCCAGTAACTACAAGGGCATTAGGCAAAATATAATCAATCACAGCACAATAACTACGAGTATATGTAATACCCAATTATGTATCTTCACGACCGTTATACAACTTTAGAGTTAGGCAGAGGTGAAACCAAGGCACGCATTAACCACAATATTATGTGTAAAAACAGTCTAAAAATACATAATCAATCTATACTAATATCATAAAAGTGTAATTCTGTCTTTCTGTGACGCTTTCATGGCTAACCGCTGCAGCGAATTGGATGATTTTTGATATCCATATAGTCGACCCGAATTTAAACATATGCTATTTTTTTTAAATCAAACCGCAGATAATCCTATTATCTTATTAATATTATAAATGCAAAAGTTTGTGTGTTTGTTAGTTACTCCTTCAAGCAAAAACTGTTAAACCAAGCTTTATTAAATTTGGCACACACATTGAGTGTAATCTGGATTAACATATAGGATTGTTTTTATCCCGAAATACTTGTTCCTGTGCCACAGCTACTGGATAATAAAAGTTTGTATGAAAACGATTTCGTAGTTAACCAAAGACGACTAACTATTTGAAACTGACGAAGTCGCAAGTAAACACCTAGTTTTAAAATAAATTAAAAAAACAATTTATAGAAAAATGTATAAGAAACAAAAGTTTAAATTAAAGTAGGTATTGAGGAAGTTTCAAAAGCAATTTAAAAAATGAGCGACAAACTTTCTGAATATCTAAAACTTCAGCCTAACTTAATTGGTGAGCAATCTTATAGTCGTTTTAATAAAATTCACTTCTTTTAAATAACACTTGAACCATTGCTTGAACACAATCTGTATTGTAGAAATTACATGTTTTCTTAGATATACATATACAATGGAAACCAGAACTTTGTAAATATTTAATGAATAATATGAGAAATCGCCTCTGTTGTCTAGCGGTTCAGTTGTTGGACTTGACTGCATGAGGTCCCGGGTTCGAATCCCGGGTCGGGCAACAAAAAGAAAATTGGACTTTTCCAATTTTCTAATAAAAAAAATGTTGCTCTGGATAGGAAATGTGCCCGGTTGGCGATAGGTTTGCCACCTATCAAATCGTGGGACTTAAGTGTCTTCGGCTAGTCGTGGGTGCCCTGGTAGTGCCTTTGCCTAACCATTCAGGGGTATGGGCGTGAAGATACTTCTTACTGTCACACTTATCGTTATATTCATCAAACCGTCACAATTATTTCTACAAATTTTAAGAAAGAAAAAATTTCGACCCAGACGGGGTTTGAACCTGTACTCTTTCGCCTCAAGCCGACGAATTCTCTAACCTTGAGGTGATCTTGCTTTGAATCTTAAGCTTAATTTGAGCTACTTGGAGCGAAATTGTTTCTTTCTTTAAAATTTGTAAAAATAGAACCCTAATGTGGCAAGTGCTAAAATAAAAAATATTATAATAATTCTGCAGCGTACTTACTAAACTAATTTTAAGTAACCGATTATCTTTCAGCGAAAGTAATAAAGACATAGTTTATTGCCATCAGATTAGTTTTTACACTACATATGTTTAATCCATTCCTCGGTAAACGTTACTAAAAATGTCACAAGTTAACATGTCTGGACTAATCTGACATATCTAAAACGTTCCATCTCTTTTGCTTCTGGAAAAATCTATACTTACATCTAAAATAAATTTTGTTAGTGCTCAGCAAAATTACCACCTTTGTAAGAAAACGAGGGACGATTTAAAAAAGGATATCTTTTTCTACACCAAGTGAAATAGGAGCCCATTTTACAAACTCCGGAGTAAGAAATCTTGGAATTAGGACTCGGTTAAGACAGATTTAGTACGGACGATTTATTATGGCGTTAGATTTTAGTTAACTACTGAAGCCGTAATAAGAGTTTTTTACCATTAAATACTGTGCAACTATAATATTATATATACAACTCTTCACCACACAGTATAAAACAAAGTCGCTTCCTCTGTCCGTTCCTCTGTCTGTTCCTCTTTGTATGTTTAAATCTTTAAAACTCGCAACGGATTTTGAATGTGTTTTTTTTAATAGATAA